>JAJPUD010000628.1:0-73645 GCA_023553655.1 Myrmecobius fasciatus | reverse complement strand
ACACACACACACACACACACACACACACACACACACACACACACACAGAGTCAGGCCTTCCTCCTCATTTGTTTTCTAGCAGGGCAGCCCTGCTTTTGCTCTCTTCCGGTCGTCGGCTTCTTGCTCTCCTACAGTAACTCATCTCTTCTGGGAGAGCTTCTCAGAGCCTACCCTTCCTCTGGGTTCTATGTGTCAAAGGTCAGGTAACTGCAGGCCCTTGGAGCTGCAGCCTAGAGATCATGGGAGTCTCCAAAAGTTTGTAGGCTTCCTCAAATGCCTCCTGCTCCAAGTCCCCCAGGATTGCCACAATCATGACTGAATAATTTTTTACTCATTGAGTAAATGTTTCTAATTAGCTATTTTGCACCTAGATTGATGATTTCAGTTTGTGCCTATACTTTTTGCCTCTGGGTGATTACATCATAATCAGGGTGTGTTAACAATGTGATTTACATTTCTAGAAAGTGAGTAGTCAGGTTGGCACCTCAACAAACATTTACTAAATGCCTACTGTGTGCATACCTGTTATTGTGCTGGACTCCAGAAGGATATAAATAGAAATGGAGCATTCTTCTTGGAGTTTAGTCAGGTCAGGGCTGAAAAGGCACATACATGAATAACCCAAATTAGAATATGAGAAATACAAGCAAGGTACTTAAGATCAGATGAGGGTGAGGTCACTTTCAGCTGACGGACGTTGTGGTCCTGGGTTCAGATCCTAGATCTACCACTAACCACCTCTGTGATCAGGGATTTAGAGCTGGAATGGACCTTAAAGTTCATTGAGTCAAAACTCTCATATTACAAGGCACAGAAAGTTTGTGACTTTCCTGGGGTCTCACAACTAAGCTAGTAAGTATCTGCTGTAGGACTTGAACCCTCTGGACAAGCCATTTTTTCCCTCTTACCTCAGTTTAAGGAGACTAGGTAATCAAAGGTCTCTGAATCTTGTGATTATATAAGTACATTGAAAATGAGCTAAGCCTTTTTAGCAGCAGCTTAACATAGATCCAGGTTTGGAATCTTTTAAAACTTTGGTTTATAAGTATACCCCAGAGTTGCTATAGATGCACAGATTTTCCAGAATAAAAAAACTTGATTTCTCTGATAGAGACCTCATTTCTCATATATAAAAAGAACTGAATCAAATTTATAGGAATACAAACATTCCCCAATTTATAGAGACAAAGAATATAAACAATTTTTAGATGAAGAAATCAAAACTTATCTACAGCCATATGAAAAAATGCTCTAAATCACTAGTAGAAAAATGCAAATTAAAACAATTCTTAGGTTTCACTTCACATCTATCAGATTGGCTAATATGACCAAAAAGAAAAATGACAAATGTTGGAAAGAAGGTAGGAAAACTGAAATACAATGAACTGGTGGAGTTATAAACTTGATTCCACCATTCTGGAGAATAATTTGGAACTATGCCCAAAGGGCTGTAAAAACTGTGTATACTCATTGACACTGAAGTACCATTTCTAGGTCTGGGTCCCCCCTCAAAAAAAATTTTTTTAAAGGAGAGACTTATATGTACAAAAAATATTTATAATAACAGCTTTTCTTGTACTGGCAAGAAATGTGAAATTGAGGAAAGGCCCATCAATTGGGGAAATGACTGAACAAGTTGTGGTAGTAATTGTGATAGAATATAACTGTACTATAAGAAATGATGAGCGGTTTGGTTTCACAAAAACATGAAAAGATTTGTATGAACTGATACAGAGTAAAGTGAGCTGAACTAGAAGAACACAGTAACAGCAATATTAAATGATGATCAACCAAGAATGAATTTGCTATTCTCAGCAATGCAATGATCTAAGACAATTCCAAAAGAGTTATAATTTTAAAATGCTGTCCTTCTCCAAAGAAAGAACTTATGGAGTCTGAATACAAATAAAAACATACTTTTTTTCCCTTTATTTTTCTTGTGGGTTTTTTTAGAGGGGAAAATCAGGGGGAGGGGGCAATTAAACTTTATTTTTCTTGGGCTTTTTTTTGGGGGGGGAGCCTTGTGTTTTCTTTCACACCATGACTAATATGCAAATATATTTTGCATGACTGCACATATATAACCTAAAAAGGGGAAGGGGCTTAAAACATCAAGTATCAAAGCTGAAAGGTATAATAATAATAATAATATGTTCCTGGTGTAGAAATCATAATAGGCAAAAAACATTGGGGCAGGAGGTCACAAATGATGAATCATCTGGTTTGGCTTAAAGTGTAGAGTCAAGATTATGACATTTGGAAATAAGGCTGAATAGGTAGCTTGCAGCCAGATCAGGGAAGACTCTGAAATTCTGGCTAAAACTTAAGCCAAGTTGAGCATTGGGGACCTATGGAAAGGGTCTCTGCAGACACAGAAAAACTAGTTAGATTTTGGACTGGCAACTGGAGAGCAAGTAGTATAGGATGGCCAAGGAAGTTTGGCACTGGGAAGAGTTTAGAAGTGACTGCAGTAGTCTTGAGTGCAGCTAATGAAGGCATCAGGCTGGCTCCAAGTTTTAAAAAACCCAAACAATAGGACATCCTTCCCACCTGTATGTTCTTTAGGATGGTTTTTGACGATAAAGTCTTCACCTTTAGCAAGCACACACAGTATTGTCACTTATCTTAAGCAAGTTATCAATGTCCCTAGAATTGTGCTTAGTCATCTATCTATGTGCATCTCAGAAAAACCCAGTCTTCCACTCCTTTGGTGATTGTGTGATCTCCGTACCCTACATCATAGGCTGTCTTAGCTCTTGGTGGATTGGAGGGTTTGTATTCTAATTCTTCTGCTTACTAGAAGCCTGGCCTCAAGCAGGGCATTTAAGCAATGTAAAATATGTCAAATATAGCATTAGCCTAGGTGATCTCCAAGGTCCCTTCTAATTCTGGAGCCTTTTAACTTATGATCCTTTGAAAAGCATCAGAGAACAGAAGAGGACCTTTGGCTTAAAGGACTTAGAGAAGAAAGCCAGGCCATAGTGAGAGTGTGACATGAAACTTAGCCAATAGTTACAACTGTTCTCATTTCTGTAGCACTACAGTTTACAAAGATAAACACTGAGGGTAGTTCAGTGACATTTTACAGATGAGGGAAGTGAGGCCCAGAGAAGTGACTTACAAGGTAACACAAGCATTAAGAGGCAGAATTAGGATTTTAACCCAAATTATTCTTGAATTCCAAGTGCAAGACTGTTTCCAGTAATACCCAATTTGCCCCAGAGGCTAAGGAGCTGGGGAATTTTGATCTCTGTATGTGGTAGTTCTGGTTAAAAGCTCCAAAGTGGGAACTGAGCAGAGTGCAAGGTTTGACTTACTGCATGGAAACTACTGGCAGCTTTGTACTGGCTGAATACAAAGGGGTTTTCTTCTTTGAACAGCTACCAAAGTGCCATTGTCATGATTCTTTAAAGTCTCTTGCAATTGAGCCATGGATGGAAAGGTAATACAAATAACTAAAATGGGCCCACAAACAAGAGAATGTCTATAGCCCTTGAGTCTGTGCCTATTAAGCATAGTTTAACATAGATCTACTTTTGTAGTGTTTTAAAAGTTTAATATGAATGTGTAAATGAGATAATGTTTGTAAAGTACTTTACACAGCCCTAGCACCAAATAGGCACTTAAGTATTTCCTCCCTCCCTCCCTCCCTCCCTTCCTTCTTTTCTTCTTTCCTTACCTCCTTCCTTACCTCCTTCCTTACTTCTTTCCTTGCTTGCTTGATTCCTTCCTTCCTTCTTCCCACCTACCTACTTACTTCCCTACCTGGATCAGAAAACCAAAAAAAATTCTAAACGTTTTGATAAGAAGGAACTTTAGAACACAGAAAATAAAAGTTAAAGGGTACAACATCATCATTACTTAATAATCCTAAAAAAGGTACATTATTATAATTAATGATTAGCAATACAACATTTCTCTCACACTTGATCCTTTGCAGTTTGCAGCATCCCTGGAGGCTGTAGTTTTAATGCTGTCCTCAAACAGGAAAACTGAGGATCAGAGAGATTAATGACTTGCTTATTCATATAACTAGGGAGAGATAAAACTTGATTCAGCTTGATTTGCTGATCCTTGATCTCTCCTTGGACATTTTGCACTTTTATTAATTAATTGAATAGATGCCGTGCTTATTGAATTTACAGATCACATAAAGCTGAAGAGGGCTGATAGCACTCTGGGGGTCAGAGTTCATACCTGAAAAGATCTTGATAAAGCTGCATAATAATGGGCTGAACCTATCAAGATGAAATTTAATAGAGTTCAATTAAAATTCTACATTTATGTGAGGGAGACATGAATAGAAGATAGTTTCTTTGAAAAAGATCTGGGGATTTTAGTGGACTACACACAGTGCAACATGACCCCAAAAAGCAGCCACTATCCTAGATTGCATCTGGAATGGCCATGGCAAGGAGGAGGGAGAACATAATTCTCTTTATTCTGCTCTGATTAGATCACATCTGTCCACAACATGTCCATTCTGACTGCCACGTTTTAGGATATAATATGTAGACAACTTTGAAACCTATGCAAAAAAAGGTGACCAGTACTGTGAGTAAGCTGGAGAACATGCTATGCAAGGATCAAATTGAGGAAACCAGGGGATCTTCAGCCTGAAGAAGGGGAGAATGGTAGCTATCTTCAAGTATTGGAGAGGCAAAAAGTAAAACTAGGAGCAATGGGGGAAGTTAAGCAAGTTAGGCTTGAAAACTAGGAAACTAAGGCTGTTCACAAAAGTGGAGGAATGAAATTACCAAGGAATTCCCTAAAGAGCTGGTAGATTTCCCCTTCATTGGAAGTCTTCCAGCAGAGTTGCTATAGCCATATATTGAAGATATCATAGAAAGAATTCTTATCCAAGTATAGATTGGACTCGACTACCAAGGTCCCTTCCAGCTCTCAGATTTAGAAATTATACGTGGTATGATCCCTCTGAGGTGCTTTCTTAGCATAGATTTTTCTGGAATACTCTATGGATTCTCTTCATCATTGCTTTGCTGTCTACCAGAAGTTCTGGACAGTTTTCTAGTGTAATTATCTTAATCATTATATTCAGATTTTTTTTTATTTGTCACATTCTAAGATCCTTCAAATTTTTTGCTTTGTCCACATGTTTAAGACCTAGGTTCTTAAGTTTTTTATAAGTCTCTTGTCTTCATGGTCAATTCCTTTGGTCTGTAATAAATTCATATACTAATTTTATATTCTCACTTCTGCCAAACTTTTCTTTATTTCATTGTTTTTTGTGTTAAGGTCTTTAATATTAAGCACAACTACTTTTTTTTTCGAAATCTCTATCATGGATTCAATTTCTAATAGTCTGAGCTATCTTCATTGCTAATTTATTCCTTTATAAACTTTATCACAATACCTCCCCTCTTTGATTCTTCTTGGTGAAAGATTTCACTCTGGACAGAGTAGTTGATCATGGGACCTAAAGCCAAAAGAAGCATTAATAGACTTTCTAGCTCAAGGATTCTCAGACTTTTTTGTCATGGACTCCTTGGACAGTCTGGTGAAATCTATAGATAGTTTTTAATCTATGGATAAACTATGGATAAGTTTTTAAATGCATACAATAAAATGCACATGTATATATGTGTACATATTAAAATTTGTGTATCAAAAACAAGTATATTAAAAACAAGTCACAGACCTTACATTAAGAATTCCTAATCTAGTCTAACTCTTTTATTTTACAGATGAACAAACCTAAACCCAAAATAGTGACTCTTCAAATACACAAAATTGCTTCGGAACAAATAGAAGATCTAAACCAAAGTCTTTTGACTACAAATTTAGCATTCTTTTCATTGTACCCTGCTTCTGGGAAAAGACTATGGGACTGAATTAGTCAAATTTAGAGTTAGAGGAAGAACCCATAATAGGGTTGGTAAAGTAGGTAGAGACTAGACTGTAGAGAGCCTTGAATGACAGACAAAGCAAATGTTATTTGAATGTGAGATCTTAGAAGCATAATAGCTAGCCAAAGCAAATATAGGTCCATGCAAATATTGAACTTTGTGTGCTTATGGCTCCAGCTGGGGGCTATGAAGCAAGCTAGAAAACTGATCAGTACTTGATGGCTTGGGGGACAAAGGTGGTAATTGTCTGAAAGGGCTTTGGCTTTGACCCAAAGGCACTCAATCCACCTGGCACCTACTGTCATCCAAAACCTTAAGGAAGGGGGAACAGCTGGCACAAAGCCATTCCTCTGAAGCCCAGTTCTGCCACTGGGGGAGGTAAATAATTAACTTGTGCTTCCTCTGCTGCCACTATTGCTGCATATGGTCCAAGAATCCTCAAAATGAAATAAGCAATTGTCTGGAATTGGAGGACTTGTTGATAACATTTTATTGTATAATAAATTAAACCCATAGAGAGCCCTCTCATGAGTAAGCAGAACAGCCTGTACCTTCGTGGCAACAGGTTCTCTGCCCTACATGTCCTTCTTCCTGCTGGGAATATCTGTTGCCCTGTGATTGGAGCAGACTGGGAGCTTCCTGGAGCAGGGAAAGTCTTGCCTTGTAGGCATTGTTCTTTTGAATTTTTGATTTCTCACCACAAAACAGTTAGTGAGAGAGCAATAAAGCATGACAAAGATAGAAGGGACCTTAGAACACAGAATTTCCTAGCCCTACATGATGTATAGCAATGACAATGACAATGATCATGGGCTGATATTTATATTGCAACTGTACTGTTATAAAGCACTTTCACATCCATTAATTTGACTACTCTAACATTCTACATTTCTTTGTGTTTTAAATCCCCTTCTAATATTTCTAACAATAATTTGCATTTATGCAGAGATCTAGGTTTACAACAATGCTTTCTTATTGCAATGGTTTGAAATATTTATAAGTACCTATTCTACAAACAAGGACTGGAGGCTCCAAGATGTTAACTGACTTGCCCAGGACCACATAGTCAGCTAGAATTTATTAAGCCCATTCTAAGTGACAGGCAAAGTCCTTGGGTGCAAAGAAAAACAAACAAGCAAAAATCTCTGCTCTTAAAGAGCACGAACACAGATCTACTAATCCTAGATGGAGCATTCCTTCCTCTTTCCCAGGCTTTGCCTTTCCATCTCTACTATTTTAGGTTATGTCCCTTCAAATCCTATCACATTATAATTTTGTGATTCCTTTAGAGTGAGTTCCATGAACTTTTACATAAAGAGGAATAGAGCTCAAGAGAACTGTATTTCAATAGGATTAGGTTCCTATTCCTATTCCTATTTGTTATATTTTTTACTCTGAATTTTAAAATTTTATTCTAAGGAGTTTACAAGTTTCACCAAAAAGGCCAAAAAAGTCCATGATAAGGAGTGAAAACAGAATAAAAATCCTTGCTCTGCAATTTGTCCATTTCTGTTTTGTTGTTGCTGTTGTTTTGGGTTTTTTTTTTTTGTTTGTTTGTTTTTTGTTTTGTTTTGTTTTTTTGATATAGACCAAGTCACCTTTGCACTACTAAGAGTAGATAGTAATTATACCAAGAAAAGGCATTTGGGGTTTACAGACGAGACTTTTTGCTGAAGATAATAAATTTTTTAGTTAGTACTACTCATAGCTTTAACTGCTTAGTCTAAATCAAGCTATGGGAAAGAAGATTCAAATGAGATTTGGGGAAAAGAATTCTTTGCCTGTGCCTTTCACAATCACCCTGAGGAGAAAGTCTTTTTTTAAAAAAATTTAACCTGTTTTATTAATTATTCATCCCCTGTTCCCACACCTACTGCTTTCCCAGCCCAGCCTGGAACTGCAAAGTATTGCTTGTTTTCCCTCCGACAACAGTGTTTGCCACATCTCAACCTTCTTTACTACTCTAAAAATCACTTTCCTTGGCAGGGAACAGGCAAAATAAGAAGCTCTTTTTTTCTCTCTTGTCCATTATCTTTGTTTCATCCACCCAAATTGTCACTGTCTGTCATATGGGAAGAGGGATTGCCCTTTTCTACTTGGCCTCAGAAAATGCAACTCAGACCAGTGGGTGATTGTTTTAGAAATGCAAATTTAGATTTGATATCACTTCAGCCTCTTCCATTCTACCTATTCCAACTGCCACCAAACTAGTTCTGGGCCTAATTACTCTACCAAGACTGTTGTAATAGCAGTGCTCAGCAAATTTAGCATTATTGTTGTTATTAATAATAATAATAGCAACAACAGTGTAATAACTAATATTTGTCAAGATTTTATCATGAAAAAATACTCACTTCTGTTCTCTGATTTGAGCCTCCTGAAGTTCCTATGAGTTAGGTAGTATGAAAATAGCATTATTCACTTTATACTTGGGGTAGCTGAGATCTAAAGCTAGAAGGGATTTTGAATGATATCAGTTTCCTTTTTTGTCTTTAACTTTTTTATATACATTTATTTTATTAGAAATTTAAATATCCATAAATTGAATCATTCCCCAATATGAGCATAAAAAAATTACATATGAAACCACAAATCTATTACATACAGCTTGGATTTTTAAAGTGTTTTTTAAATTTAACACAATAGTACCAACAGTGCCCTCATTGTCTGTATCCTTTTCTGACTTTTTCTTTTCTCTTTTTTTATTATGAAATAATTCATTAACATTCTGTTTTCTTTCCTTTTTTTGGCATTATTCTTACTATACACCTACTCCTTCACTCCCCAAAGCCCTGCCTCAGGAATATATTTCAGGTCCTACTTGAATAGGAACCCCCTTGCAACCTCCCTAATAAGTAGTCATCCTATCTCTCTTAAAAGTCACCAATGTAGATGAACAAATATTTTAAGTCAGTAAATATTTATTAAGTGGATATCATATGTACTCATCGAGGCATGGAGGAAACCCTGAGTTCTTCAAGGCTGTGCCAGTAGAACATAAATTGGCAGAGTTCATTCTACTGGAAAGCCTTCAAGTACAAGCCCAGCAGCAGGCTGCTTTCTGAGGACCAGATTAGCAAAGAGGCTTAACAGTAGACTGAACAGACTGACTACCATTGATTCTTTGGCCATGGCAACCCATAAAACAAAGAAAAATACAGAATATTCCCCCTCCCTGTGCTTCTACATCATGAGTGGAAGAAATAGTGGAAAAGGAAGCAAGATGCAAGATAGTTCAGACTTTTTATATTGCCTATAAACATTCAATGATTAGTACTCAATATATTATCCTTCTCCAGTTATCAAGGAATCAACATGTTACTGGAGGAATTGAATTGCATCAATTCTGACATTCTCACTGTAAATGAAAGCAAAGACAAAAAAAAAGTAAGAGTGAAATGGAAGAATTGCTAACAGTTTCTCCTTTTAGCTACAATCAAGGAAAAATACAAGTGAAATCAGAATTGCAAGTGATCCAAATGCCAGTGGAGAAACATAGTGGCATAAAAAGGTTGTTGTATATTACCAGCAATGAATTTTGAACAAAAACTGGCATAGAAGATATAAAGCTGTGTGGCCACCAAAAAAGGGGGATAGATGGGCTGGTCATGGAATGAGAGTGGAAGATAATGGATGAATAGACAGCCCCCAGGCTGGTGGTGGTAAAAAAAAAGAAAAGAAGTCTGGATATGAGAAACATTTTATGCAAAGGTACAACATGAGAGATGGAATGTTGGGGATGTGAAAAGGGAAGAAGAGAACACCCTGCCATAATTCCATGCTCAAACCGTACCAGGTGTTAATTCATTTTCCTTTGTCTTGCAACATTTGTTGCATAGATGGCTGTACTCATTTAGATTATTTCATATTTTCTTCTGTTATTAATACCTTCTTTGATGACTTATCTACTTATGTTCCAAGCTTTGTTTTAGTTATCTTCCTTTGGAGATCTTTGGCAATTTCAATCTTTTTTCTTTATGTTCTTACTTTTTTACTCTTTTGCCTTTGATGGCAATTTCTCAGGGAGCTGGACCTCAAAGCTGTCTCAATCTTTCCCCATATTAGGCAATTTCCATTTCCCTGGCCTCAATTTCTGCCCTAGGTGTCTTCTAGTGAGATAGAACTGGCCACAAGTGGATGCCAGTCTTCTTTGCTTCAGACCTGGCTCCATTCATCCGTTCTGACTAAGCAGTGATGTAGTACAGAGTGCCCAGAGTGACAGCAGGTAACAGAGGAGGGATCCAGTGATCAAGCTAGGGATTAAAAATTAATCTTCTCTGCTATTAGTGCATCAATTTGTTACTTTCTTAACAGCTGAAATTGCTTTATTTTTTGCATAAAATATCTATTTTGAGAAGTTTAAGAGGTCATGAGGATCGGAGAAAGTATCTAGTCTTCCATTTTGTTGGTCATGTGACCCAGAAATTTCCATCCGTTATATTTATTATCCAGCTGCATAATTGGACTACCCCCTTCTGGTAAAACATTTCTCTGATGATATCCCTTATATTGCTTCTCCTACAAAGTTCTTCATTGGTCAAGTATAGTTGCTTATTCTTGCCAACCATCCAAAATGTTCCAACAATCATTTATGGGATACCTACTGTGTATAATCAATTAATCAACAAACATTTATTAAGTATTTGTTATGTGCTATTTATTTACTATGTTAAGTGCCATGGGTATAAAGACAAAACCAAAACCATCTCGGTCCTTAAGGAATTTACATTCTAGCTAGAAGGACAACATGCATATGGTTCATCAATCGGAACCAAGGCACTAGCAGCAGGGTGGGGATCAGTAGAAAGTGGGATATGAACTGAGTCTTGAAAGAAACAGCAATAAGGAGGGAGAGCCCTTTAGGCATAGTGGATAGCCAGCACAAAGGCCAGTCCCATGGGAGATGAAGAATAATTAGTGTCTGAAGAGCAGCAAAGAGTACGAGGACTAAGTAATATGTAAGAATACGAGGCAGGTAGGAGAGAGCCAAGCTATGAAGAGCAAACACTGTACCAGGTTCTGGAAACAAAAAACCTGAATGAAACAGAATCTCTTTCCTCAAGAAACTGATGCTCTTCGGGGGGATATAATGCGTAAATGATGAAAGTGTAATTTATGCAGAAGGAGAGTGTAAACCAGGGCTTTTTAACCTTTTTCCATTCATGACTCTTTCACTGCAGAAATTTTTACAAGACCTGGGTAAATAGTTCTGTTACAAATCAAAAACTTACTGATAATAAATCATAATTTCATGACCCCCACATTCAGTTACATGACCCCATGTAGGATCTCAACCCACAATTTAAGAAATTTTGATCTAAACCAGTCTTAGCCTTGATTGCCATATCTCTACTTATCAAGGAGGTCAAATGTTTGCTGGCTAAAGCACTTTCTAGACTCCATTAGCCAACTCATTTTGTCAACTGCTTTTCCTCAGTAAAACTTCCTTAGGAAATGGTGCTAGCCTGTGTCAATATCTGTTCTTTTATCAGTTTCTTATTTGGGAGGGCCATCAACAGCTCATTTAATACATCAGATTGGAACTATTCTAGTAGCATACCATATCTTCTCCTATTTATTTTTCTAAATTGCTGTTGATTTTTGGTTTTGCTCTTACTAGTCTTATTTACAAATGACTCCCATGTCAGGAACCAGTTTATTTCTTTTGTGTTAGAAATAATCAGTATAATTTTTGTAGTGTTGTTCAATGCTTGCCATTTCCAGGACCTCCTGATGTTTTCCTTGAAGGAAATATATCATATTCATGATATATAAATGTGAGATTTCTGCGTGATTCTTTAATAAAATCTTTGGTCTATTTGATTTCTTACTCCTGAGTCACGTTTTCTGACATAATTTTTATCAGCTTCTTTTATGCTTACCTCATTGAAGCTACCAAATAGTGGAAAGGCTTGTCAGGTTCTAGAAGGAGAATGTGATCCCTTTTCTTTCTCTGCTTTCATTTTTAGTTTAAGCTTTTTTGAGAAGATCCACAAGTTTTACAGCAAATATATTCTTTCTAGCGTCATTGGATGCACTCCACCCCTGATCAAAAGCCTGTCTTTCCTTTATCTTAAGCCTTAATCCAGAAATCTAAAGCCTGTTCTTCACCATTATCCACTTAGCTAGCTGTTCACTCCTGATGAATAGTACCAGTTATGAATTTTATAAATTCCTTGGTGACAAGGACTCTTCCATTTATTTTTCTATCTCCGTCACCTAGTATTGTGCCATACAAATAGTGGGCATTTAATAAATACTTATTGAATTGAACTGAATGACCACACCAGGGGCTGAATGATGTCTGAAGCAAGCATTAGATTTAGGGTTAGTCTTTTAGATTCTAGTCCTGTATTGCTTCACATGCTTGGGATAGTCATCCAGTTTGCTCCTATGGCCATGAAGGAGGCCCAAGCAGGTACTTAGAGCTCTGTCAGGCATCCGCCAATCATCCACCACATTGAAGGCCATCAACCAGTCATCTTGATTCTTGTCTTGCTACGGGGCTACAATGATTCTGGAAGAGAGAGTGAGGCTGATGACTTTGTGTAATTTTGCCTCACTTAAATCCATTTCATATGCAAGTCATCACCCATGATGTCATTGGTCTTCTTCCAAGGAGCAATAGTTATGCTCTGCTACTTATCTGCATGATCATGGGAGTTATGACCTCTGTAACTTCAGTTTCCTCTTCTATAAAATGAAAGGGCTGGATGAAAAGACCTCTAAGTCTTCTCCCTGCTCTAAAATTCTTTGACCCTCTGAACAACCTGTGCTTCCAGTCCTTAAGGTTCCTGCCCAGAACTTAGTAAATCCTAGAGATGCTTCATCTTTTTCTTTTGGAAGTAATATTTAACTCCTACATAAATCACCAATCATCAGCTTTAAAAAGGGCAGGCAAATGACTTGCCCAGAATCACATCACATGGCAAATTTTTTATAAAACCAGTACAACTTAGACTTCCAGGCTACAGCTCTTTCCACTGCTCCATGGAAGGCAGTCACACAGCCCTCAGCCATGAAAAGAGTGTGCATTTTCTCACTCAATATTGTTTATCCAGCCTTAGAAATTCAATGTTGAGCTGTTGGGATTTTTTTTCCTTCCTTTTTTTGAGGGTTGGGAGGTTGCTGCACTTGGAGGAAAAAAATTCAATAGCTCATTCAACTGCAAGGCTACTAGCTCAGGAAGTTTTAAAGAAAGACGGAGCCTGCTTTTGTCTTTCCCAGACACAAGGCATCAATGCCATCAGCCTCCCAGCCTCTCTCTGTGCCAACAAAGCATAAGATAATCATTGTAGCTACCGAAAGGATGCACACTCACTTGCCAGATTTTCCCCCACTTCCTCTTTGAGCCCACCTTCCAATAGGAGTTGACTCACAGTCAGGAACATTTTGCTCATAGGGCCCATTACTGCATGGAAATTCCTTCCCAGCTCCTCTAGCAGCTGGGAGTTCATTGTCTACCTTAATTAGGAGATTTGAGAAGAACAGGCTCTTCATAAAATCAGCATAGACCTGGCATCTACAGCCAGAGATGGACCTAGAGCAAATTTACTTTACTATTGTGTCAGCTTAGTGAAGTCCAAGAAGTTTGCTGGGGAGAAAGAATACTGAACTGGAAATCATTACAGTGACTGCTGGGCAATTTATCAGGATTGCTATAGACTGGGCTCATGATAATTTGGGTTCCAGATTGGAATTCTGTGATCCTAAAATTCAGAAGATAGGCTTTAGTTCCACTTCTTCCCCAATTCACTTTGGGACCTTGAACAAGTTATATGGTCTCTGTGGGCCTGTTTCCTCATCTGTAAAGTGAAAAAAGATCAATTGGTTAACCTCTCTTGTTTCTCTCAATTCTGAAGCTCTGTTAACTTTATTTCACTCTGCAGTCCTACCTTGGTTAATTGCAATCCCTTGGGTAATATTTTTCCTGGTTAACTGGAGTGTACCCTTTGAGTTTGAAACCATTCTGTTACATGAATCTATATTACTTTTCTTCATAGACAAGTAGAATCTGGGGAATGTGATTGAAGCATTTTGATGACAAGTGGTCTTATGTTACTTCTTGCACAAGGCTGTAAGTGCAAAAGAAGGGGGTGGAGGGTAGTTCGGTTGTCCTGTATTATCTCCCAGTTTATTTTTACCAAATTCCCTTTGAAGTTTTTTAAATCTTCCTGATTAGACTAGAAGCCTCATTGGACCAATGACCAGGTCTTTTTCGTTATATATTCCCTACTTTCCCTAGCACAACCCCTTGTACATAATAAGCGCTAGTAAACAAAATTGGACAAGAAATCACAGGATGTCAACATTGTCAGGGAGCTTAGCAGTAATGATAATGACAGATCGAATTTCTCTAGTCCTTTTCAGATTGTAGGCACTTTCTTCACAACAATCCTGGGAAGCAGGTAGGACTAGTTATATTATCCTGATTTTACAGCTGGGAAGAGTGAGGATCAGATAGAAGATCAAGACTTGGTTTACACCAGTGTGAGAACTGAAAGGAACCTTAGAACAGAGACTAGCAGAATGAGAAGGGGCTTTATTTAGCAGCTGGAGAAAATGAGGCAAGGGAGGGATCCCCAACTAATCATGCCCAAGTTGATTCCCTTTGACTCCTGTAATCAGAAGACTATGTCTTGGCGGCTGTCTCTTAGTTCAGTTTCAGGGATTTGAGCAATGAAACTATTGCCTCAGCATCGCAGGCTGCATAGTTCACATTCTTTTTCCTTTACGCACCCAGATCAGCCAACTTGCAGAAACATCCGTTGAAATTGCATTCTTTCTTTTTTTTTGGGGGGGGGGGAAGAAAACAGTTCCAGCAGTTGCTCAGATGTCAGTTTATCTAACAGTTGGGAGTGGCTTGCTCCCAACTATGAAAAATATGACAGGAATTCAGAGACCAGCGGGATCACCAGCATTTTTGTTTTTTACTGTAATAAGTTCCTGACTGGCTGGAAATCACCCTTTTGGGTGGAGTTTGTACCTTGTGCCCAAACTGTGAAGATTTGCCCTTACAGGCCTTTCTGGAGAAGGCCTTAAAGTGCTATCTTACAGTTAGAGCCATATGACAAAACCTCTGTTTTTCCAGCTAAAACATGTCAAGGCAAGTTGGGTTTCTCTGGCTCTCAGGATGCATACCTGTGAGGTGGCAGTTTCATTCTCCAATTTAGGTGCTGCCTTTGAAGGCTTAGATCACCAAAGGGTGAAGAGGTCTCCCTAGAACTCAGATTAAATGTATTTGTTGCTGCCAAAACATTCATCTGGGGTAGTTCCAACTGTAGTAGAAAGAACAAAGTTAGAAGTCAAGATACCTAGGTTCTAGGTTCTCTCTAGAAGAGAAGAAATTTTCAAATGTAGATCATAAACTATTAGAATGGAAGGCCTCTTAGAACATAAGACATCAAAGCTGGAACGCCTTTAGAATGGATGATATGAATACAAGAGACTCTAAAGTAGCAGCTCTGCCATTGACTTACTTTATATGTAACTGGATGAGTCATTTGTTTTCTCCATGCCTGTTTCTTTCTTTATAAAAACTAAAGGGTGCTATTAAGTGATCCCAAAGATCTCATTGTAGGTCTGATATTCTGTGATCCCAATCTCTCAGGCTACTAATGGCCAAATGTTTCTTTCCTCTAAGATATGTCATTCTTTCACTTGTTCTGTTAATCTTTCTTCTTACAGGCAGAATGATGGGATATGGTCTGGGAAAGACCCAATATTAATATTCCTCATTTGAAGCAAAATACGTAAGACATGCTTTGTTGTCTTCTCCCAATACCTTCAGCGTTGACCATGTTGCTCATACTGACTTGCAGGGAAGGAAGCAATTTTCAATGCCACAAAAGCCTTACATCAGCATTGCAAAACTGATATTGCCTGAGGAGAAGAGACATAAATGTTATATTGAGAAATTTTTACAGAGATTCACCTCAGATAGCAGGAATAGATACACTGAGGCTCTGTTTCTTCATCTATAAATGAGGAGACTGGATTTAAATTAGTTAATCTCTGAGGTCTTGCCAACTAGGGCAGCCTGTGTCCTAAACTAATCTTCCAGTTTGGACATTCTGTACACTAAGTGTGGCCAGTTTTGATGTTCTTCATGCTCTTTGCCTCCCGACTCTACTATTCTGTGTCCTGAGTTTTAAGGTTTATATATAAAGCTTATAAAGTTTGAAGTGTTAAATAATTTTGAGGTACTATTGGCAGCATTATAATGTTCCTTTGAATTCAAACATCCTGTGTCCTATGTACCAAGGGACCACTGCGTCAACTGTAATATCATATGTTTCCAGAGCCCAGAAGCACAAACCAGCTCTTTGCATGTTGTCTATCCCATCTGCAGGTTGGCAGGAAGTGATAGATAAGTCTCTGTTCCAGTGCTAAAAGGAGTAATAATCTGGGCAGAGAGGATGAAATTGCTTAAAGACAGCACCCATTAACATTTAAGGGTTCTGATAAAGGTCTCATCTCTAAGATATATAGAGAATTGTCTCACATTTATAAGAATTCAAGCCATTCTCCAATTGATAAATGGTCAAAGGATATGAACAATTTTCAGATGATGAAATTAAAACTATTTATAATCATATGAAAAGGTGCTCCAAATCACTATTGATCAGAGAAATGCAAATTAAGACAACTCTGAGGTACCACTACACACCTGTCAGATTGGCTAAAATGACAGGAAAAGATAACGATGAATGTTGGAGGGGATGTGGGAAGACTGGGACACATGCATTGTTGGTGGAGCTGTGAACGGATCCAACCATTCTGGAGAGCAATTTGGAGCTATGCTCAAAAAGTTATCAAACTATGCATACCCTTTGACCCAGCAGTGTTTCTACTGGGCTTATATCCCAAAGAAATCATAAAAGAAGGAAAGGGCCCCACATGTGCAAGAATGTTTGTGGCAGCTCTTTTTGTAGTGGCTAGAAACTGGAAACTGAAGGGATGCCCATCAATTGGAGAGTGGCTGAATAAATTATGGTATATGAATGTTATGGAATATTATTGCTCTGTAAGAAATGACCAGCAGGACGATTTCAGAGAGGCCTGGAGAGACTTGCATGAACTGATGTTGAGTGAGATGAGCAGAACCAGGAGATCGTTGTACATGGCAACAACAGTACTATATGAGGATCAGTTCTAAGGGACATGACTCTCTTCAACAATGAAATGCTTCAAACCAATTACAATTGTTCAGTGAAGAAAGCCATATACACCCAGAAAGAGGGATGTGAAATGTGGACCACAACATAACATTTTCATGTTCTCTATTGAGGTTTGCTTGCATTGTATTTCCTTTATTGGATTATTCTTTCTTATAGATATGATTTCTCCTGAACAAAAAAAATGATGTGTGGCAATAACTATACATATATTCGATTTAAGTATTCTAACATAATTATCATGTAGTGGATATCCTGCTATCTAGGGGAGGGGTGGGGAGTAGGGGGGAAAAATTTGTAACAAAAAGCTTTGTAAGGGTTAATGTTTAGGAATTACCCATACATATGTTTTGCAAATAAAAAGTATTAATAAAAAAAAAGACAGCACCCATTAGCAAAAGACAGGAAGCAAAATAGGTAGTCATCAATTAGAGAATAATTAAATAAGATATAGCATATGAAGATAGCAAATTATTACTTTCCCAAAGAAATGATGACTGAAAAATTCAGAGAAACTTGGGATTTATATGAATTAATGAGAAATGAAGAAATCAGAATGAGGAAAACTATATATACACAATGACTTTAAAATGCAAATGGAAAGAATTTTAAAAGGATGGAAACTAAACTGTATAATTATAATAAACAGTTTGGGCCTTAGAAAAGAGTTGAGAAAATGTATCTTCCTTCTTTGAAGATGGATATCTGTAGGTGTGGAATATTACAACTGCTGTCAGACACGATTGACTTTGCTGACCTTTTTTTTCTTCCCTCTTTGAATCTTTGTTATGAGGTTTGGCTTTCTGGGTAATAAAGAGCAGAGTGATATAGGAACAAAAGATATAAAAATAAGAGGTAATATCACCAAGAGACATTTGAATTGAATTCTGAAAGATAAATGCACTTATTTTCACTGTCATCTTTTATCTGAGATATCAACATTGGGCAAGTCCAAAACTTAGTCCTGGGCTCAGGGCACAATTTAACTTAATCTCATATGTCTTCTCTTTTGGTAGTGGTTGATGAGAGTCATTGATGTTATGAATGATGAACCTCTACCTCTGCAGTTGCTTTAGACATTGAAGAAAAAAATCAGTCAGATTCCCTAGTTAGAACTGTTTTTCAGCTAAAACAACAAAAGGGACTAGTTATTTTAAAAACAATATTTTTCAGGCCAAGAACTAGAATTTTTTAAATGGTTGCTTTTTTTCTTAGTTAACAACCCACATAACCCCCCTTTTTTTGAGCATTCCAACTTAGGATGCCTCAGAAGCCTAGAGTGTCTGCACTGGACAAGGGCCTCAGAACATAGCCATTCAGGCTGAAAGAGTGCCTTAAGAACTTGACATATCAGAGCTCACATGGACTTTAGAAATCTCTCTAGCCTAACCCCTTCCCTATGCAAAGAAGAAAAGTGGGTTTTAAGGAAGATAAGTGACTTTCCAGATGTCACACAGCTAGTAAGCCAGTAAGTAGAGTTGTTGAAACTAAAACCTGGTCTTCTGGCCTTTCAGCCCATGCTCTTACAAGGCCTGTATTTTGAAAGATGGTGATTTTATTCCTGTTAAGCCTGCCTCCTTATTTTCAGGTCTATTTTATTTTTAGGAAATAAAAGCAGGATATATTTTACTTATGTTGAATTTAACTATTCTTTCCTTTCCACAAAGTTAGTATCTTCCCAGGTCAAAAAATACTGATTAGAATCAAAAGACCACTACAAGGGAGAAATCATTTGTAATTCCTATTTCTGATGATACAGGAAAATAATTTCTCCTCAAGATGTTGGTATAGTGACTTTTTTTTTTGCTGTCACAAATAGAAATGCTCCAGAAAGATATAGTTCTGTGTGTGCATATATACATGTATAATTATAACAGTTCCTCAACATTCTCTTTTCTCTCGTCTCTTCTTCTATTTTGACCTCATGTAATAATAGAAATAGTTAATCTCTTCAATATTTTGGACCATTGTCTACTCTGTAGTAGCAGCAGTAGTCATAACAACATTTCAGATTTCAATGATACTTTAAAGTCTACAAGGTACT
Organism: Myrmecobius fasciatus; assembly: GCA_023553655.1. NCBI lineage: Eukaryota > Metazoa > Chordata > Mammalia > Dasyuromorphia > Myrmecobiidae > Myrmecobius > Myrmecobius fasciatus. The sequence goes on along the minus strand of JAJPUD010000628.1, from coordinate 54,557 downwards.
TTACTCACAACAAATCTAGAGGATAAGTAGCATAAGAATTATTCCTATTTTTTCCAATGAAAAAATTGAGACCCAGAAAGGTTAAAGGGAAAAAAATATTGAACTTGAAAATAGACTCAGGTTTGAGTTTTATCCCTAGCCATGTTGCATCTAAGCCTCAATTTCCTCTTCTGCAAAATAAAACTTGCCCTACATATTATTTCACAGGGTTATTATGAAGATAAACTTAGATATGAGATGTGAAAGCATTCTAAATTGTAAAGAACTATTTAATAAAATGAGGTGTTAAGGACAGCTAGGTGGCGCAGTGGATAGAGCACCAGCCCTGAAAGGAGGACCTGAGTTCAAATGTGTTCTCAGACACTTAGCAATCCCTAGCTGTGTGACCCTGGGCAAGTCACTTAACCCCATTTGCCTCAGCAAAAAAGAAAAAAAAAAATGAGGTGTTAGTAATCAGTCCTGTCAGGAATCTGCTCAGCATCTTTCACAGCCCTTCCTTCCTCTCTATTTCTATTAGCACCCTAATATCAACTTTGCTTATAACACTTTGGAATTATTTAATAACCTCCTAATAGATTTTCTTCACTTTCTCCTCCCCTGTATCCCTCTTACCATTGCCACAGCTTTCAACTTTGTATCTCTTTCAGTTCCTATTCCAGGGTTCTGCACACAGTAGGCACTTAAGATACTATTTCTTGAATGAATAATGTCTCCCAATGAAGTGAAATTGTGCCTTGTGATCAATAGCTGCTTAAATTATATCCCTGACTGACTGATGTTGCAATTTGTATCCAATAATTGTGTGGGATTCCCAAAGCTTTGTTTCTTTGTCTCAGCATTCCTTTTAAAAGGCTCTTATACTAGGTGATGTTTACATTCTACTGAATGATCTTTAAAGTTTATTTTGGCTTTTCAGAATCACTCCATTGACCATATTTACCTCCCTCCTAAGACTTGGTGATCCATATCCTGTTGTGGGTACATATAGATTCCAATTACTAATGACGTGTTCAATCAATCCCATTCAGAAGTAACAGAAACTTTCTTGGTGGATGAGAGACAGAGAGCCGGAAATGCAGTCAGTTACCCAAAAGAGCACCTGCTGTCAACATCCCAGGGAATCTGGGGAGATCACAAAAATTAAAACAGGAAAAAAAAATCCGTAAAAATCATTGAGTCCAACATCTTTCTTCTACAAAGTAAGAAATTGAGACTCAGAGGGAAGTAATTTGCCCAAACAACAAATACAAACAGCAAATAGCACAGCTGGAACTGAGCAGGAAACCCACAAGTTACTACAAGGAGATTGTATACGTGAAGCCTGTAGTGATAGCCTGGCTCAGGCTGCTGGACAAATTCTGATTGTCATTGAGAGGCTCACTGCTAGAGGGGAAAGAGAATTGGCCTAAGAGAACTTTGAGGCCCAACTCTGCCACTGACCAGTTGTGTGACCCTTGGCAAGTCACTTAACCTTTCTGAGTCTAATTTTTTTCATTTGTAAAGTGAGAATTTTAATACACTGCCTTCCTCTGAGGGTCATTGTGAATACTGAACTCTATACAAAAGGTGTTATTCTCATTAATAATAACAGAGTTCAATGCGCTTTTTTTTTTGACAAATGCAGCATCTGATTTTGAGCATGAGTCTTAAAGTGTCACAGAAAGAGCACTGGATCAGGAATGAGAAGGCTTGGGTTCTAATTGCAGCTGTCATTACTTTGGGGGAGAGGAGATCTTTGGGTGGCTCAACTCTCTCTAAGCTGCTCGGTTTCTGTAAATCAAGTTTCCATAAAATCAGGGCTGGACTTTAGTTTCTTCTGTTTGTGACACTTGGTTTTAAAAAGTTCTCCCAGCTCTGATTTTTCATGTTTCAAGGTTTTTTCTATCTCTGCTTTTATATATTCTAAAATCCTTTCCAGATTAGACAGTTGACAGTCTATAATTCTATAACGGTCTTAAAAAATTTAAAGTACTATAGATCTATATTTACAATTAACCCTAGTAAAATTTATCCCAGTAAAAGTAACTCTCTGGGTGAAAGCTGCCATCTTCAAGTCATTAATAGTATTTGTTGTCTGTTTTATATTTTATTGTAGCAAAAAGGTGGAGATCTGGATTTAAGCTCCACAGGTCTATGAGTATTAAAACAGAGTCATCATAAAAATAATAGAAAGGCAGGGAGCCTGTCAATGCACTTAGACAAACACAGCCCTGCTTAGCTCAAGACCCCATGAGATCCATTTGGAAGCAACAACACCGTAATTGCTCAAGAGATTTTGTTAATTCAACGGGGATGTGTAAAGAATGTTACAAAGACCTTGGAACCTCAAAGGATTCATAGAGTGCTGCCCCTTTATACAAGAGCTACTTCAGCCAAAAATCCCTCAGAACTTGCAGATGTCCCACCTGCCATAGATCAGTGACTTCACCTATTATTGTATCTTAATCCAGTTGAAGAGCATAATAGTCAGAGCAAGAAAAAGCCTTGGCCCAAAGTCTCCTTTCCATAAATGCCATCTAGCATAGAATAATTCAGATGAATGGGATTTTTAGAACAAGGAAGAATTCTTAGAGCATATAGCTTCAGAGCTGGAATGGATCTTAATACCTTAGAACATAGAATATCAGAGCTGGAAGGTCCCTTAGAACACAAACTCTTACAATTAAAATCAAGCTTTAGAAATCACCTAGTTTCCCAAACTCTTGTTTCCACAAGCCTGCTATTTGCATTATGTGACTGAAATTTTACAAGAAAACTTTTTGTTAGCAGTATTTTTATCTCTTATACTTCAATGAGGAGTCCTTCCAATAAGACAACTAAGCCATATCTTTTGATGTTGTATGATTTTTGTCCATGTCATCCTTTGAGTGCATATATATATATGTGTGTGTGTGTGTGTGTATATGTGTGTGTATATACATATATAGGATATGCATATCCTATATATGTACACACACACACACACATATGCCATACAGCAAGAGAGGAGGCTCCCGTACTGCACCTATAAGTGGGCCTCTAATAGATTGGGTACACCTATTATATAGGGTGTATATATATAGATATAGTTCCAAATTACTCTCCAGAATGGTTGTATAATTTCAATACTCTAATAACAAAGCATTAGTATCCCAGTTTTTGCACATCCCCTCCAACATTTATCATTATTCTTTTTGTCATCTTAACCCATCTGAGAGGTAGAAGTGGTACCTCAGAGTTGTTTTAATTTGCCTTTCTCTAATCAATAGTGATTTAGAGTATTTTTTTGTATGACTATAGATGGCTTTAATTTCTTCATCTGAAAATTGGTGTTCATATCTTTTGACCATTTATCAACTGGGAAATGACTTATATTCTTACAAATTTGACAGTCCTTTATATATTTTAAAAAGAAGGCCTTTATCAGAAACACTACTTGTAAAAACCTTTTCCACATCTTTGTGTTTCCTTTCTAAATTTGGCTGTGTTGGTTTTGTTTGTGCAAAACCTTTTTAATTTAATGTAATCAAATTTGTCCATTTTGTATTTCATACTTTTCTCTAGTTCTTCTTTGGCCATAAATTCCTTCCTTTGCCAAAGTTCTGTTACATAAACTGTCTCTCTTAATTTGCTTATAGTGTCACCCTTTATGCCTAAATCATGTAGCCATTTTAACCTTATTTTGGGGGTGTGAGATGTAGGTCTATGCTCAATTCCTTCATATTATTTTCCAGCAATTTTTGTAAAATAGTGAGTTCTTATCCCAGAAGCTGGAATTTTGGGGTTTATCAAATACTAGATTACTATAGCCATCTATATAACCGATCTAACACTCTGAATTTCTTAGCTAGTACCATATAGGTGTACCCAATCTATTAGAGGCCCACTTATAGGTGTGTATAGATTGGGTACACCTATTATATAGTGTGTATATATATATATATATATATATATATATATACATTATGTATATTATATATACATCATTATGTATATATAATATATATATATACTATATAATCGGTGTACCCAATCTATTAGAGGCCCACTTATAGGTGTGTGTGTGTGTGAGTGTATATATATATATATGTAGATATATATATGTAGATATATATCTACATATATGTATATGTAGATATAAATATAGATATATACCCTATAATAGGTATACCCAATCTATTAGAGGCCCACTTATAGGTGCAGTACGGGAGCCTCCTCTCTTGCTGTATGGCCAGCCTGCTTTCTTTTCTAGACATATTTGTTCCTGATGATGTTTTTTACACCACTTTTCATGCATAATTTGCTACAGCCTATTTTCAGCCACCAGGCATCATTCCATTGCCCTTTGAGTCACCTATGGTTGTTACTGTTCAGAGATCATAATGTTCCATAATTTGCAGCCATCTAAGATTAGGGAAAGAATTTTGGTGTTGAAGAGATAGGTTTTTGTGACTACCTCTAAAAATGTTAAACATGAAATTATGTAGCTATCAGAAATATATACATGCTTTAAATTATTTCTTCCATTTTGCTTGAAAATTCCCTACCCTTCCTCAATTTGCTTACACTCCTCTAAATCATAACTCTTCTCTCACCTAGTATTTGTGCATTCTATCAATATCTTTCAAACCTCAAAAAGTACCTTGCCCAAATTAGTTTTAAAAAAATTTAATCCTTTTATGGGATGATTAATTGTGATGGACTTGACTTTTCTCTATAATGTGGAGCTTCAAGGCAGTTCCAATACACTTGAGATGGAAAGTGCCATCTACATCCAGGAAGAAAACTATGGAGACTGACTTTATCATTTGTTTTGTTTTTTTTTTTTTTTCTCGTGGCTTTTTCCCTTGTGGTCTGATTTTTCTTGTACAATATGACAAATATGGAAATATGTTTAAAAGAATTGTACCTATTTAACTTGCTATCTTGGAGAGAAGAGAGAAAAAGAAATTCAGAACACAAAGTTTTACAAAAATGAATATTGAAGGACAGCTAGGTGGTGCAGTGGATAGAGCACCAGCCCTGAAGTCAGGAGGACCTGAGTTCAGATGTGGTCTGAAACACTTAACACTTCTTAGCTGTGTGATCCTGGGCAAGTTACTTAAACCCAATTGCCTCAGCCAAAAAAAAAAAAAAAAAATGAATGTTGAAAATTACCTTTACACGTATTTGGAAAAATAAAGTACTATCGAAAAAAATAATAATAGATATCATGCTATAAAAATTTACAAATTTAAAAAACAAATTTTAAATTTTTTTTTTAATTTAAAAAAGATTCATGGATTAGAAGCTAAAAGGGACTTCAGAAGTTATTAAAGCCAGAGATATCAAACCCAAGGCTAGTAGTCCATTCCTCTCACAAAATTACCAAATGAGGCCTGAACTGGATTAAAATGTAATTGGGAAATGTTTAACAAGATAAATAAAAATACAACATAGATAATGATTTTCTAGTTGTATATGGATGCCACAGAGATCAGTTTCTATTTTGATTTTGACATTATTGTTCTAGGCAATCACTTGGTTTTAGATAAAGAAATTGAGATCCAAGAAAGGAAACTGACTTACATGAGGTTTGTGACAACGAAACCTCCATTGGTTTATTTTGCAGTTAACAAAGAAGGCCATATTGTTTTTTCCTCTGTGCAAAAGTAGAAACACAGTTTAATAAGAGCCCCAACTGCTGAATTATCTTGGGATTTTGTCCATCCCGATGTTTTCAGAGAGATGGCACCACAGTCTGCCCAGATGATAGGCCATTCTGTTTTTATGGATATGAAAGGAAAGAGATTTCACAACTGCTCTGGAGAAACCGGTTCCAGCAGAACACCTGCTGTGTGATAGAAGTTCAGGTCACCTCATGCCTTTATTCCTGGGTGTGCTTTGGCCTCTATTATAGCTCTGTTTAAATTAAACAAACAATATATCCATTGCTGTGCCCAATGTTCCCTCCAACCACCCAAAAAATGCACCTGTTAACTTTGAGGACCCCCAGACACTTGGGAAGTAGCAATTGTACTGTCACTAACAGAGGCCCCATCTGAAAAGCCATGGGATGGTAGGGCTGAAGAGACACAAGAGCATCATTTCCTCATCTGTAAAATGGGGATAATAAGAGCACCTCCCTCCTAGAGATGTCTTGAGCATCTGGTGAAGTGTTATATGTAAAACATTTGGCAACCCTTCAAGTGTTCTAAAATATAAGCTGTTGTTGCTGTTATTGAACATAAAATGGCAGAACTGAAAACTTGAAAGATAGTCTAGTCCAATCCCTTCCTTTTTCAGTTAGAAATTGAGGTCATTTGGCTGATTAGCAGCAGACTAGGACCAGAAGAACTAAGGTCACCTGACTTAACCAAAGCCCTTCTTCAGTTCAGCTCAATAAACAGTAGGATTCATCAAATAATTGTCATGCACCTACTGTGTGCCAGGCATTGGGGAGCAAGGACAAAAGAATAGCAATCTCTCCCTTGAGGAATGATATGTTCACAAACAAATGAATATAAAATTAGTGCAAAGTTATTCAAGGAGGTAAATTTAAGCTGACCCTTGAAGGGCACTAAGAATTCTAAGAGGTGAAAGGCAGGAGGGAGACCAGGCCCAGTCTGTCAGAAGCATGAAAGTAGGGTACAGCGGGGCATGTAGTGGGAGCTGCAGCCCATAGAGCAATTTGGCTGGAATGAAGGTGAGTCATGTGAAATCAAGCTGGAAAGGTCAATTAGGAACAGCTTTGAATGAGCTTTTATTTCTACATTGGGACAATAGGGAGCTGCCAAAGCTATTTAAGCAAGGAATTGATATGATTACACTTTGGTTTTAAGAATGCCAATTTGGTAGCTATGTGGAGGATAGAATGTAGAAGACAAAGATCAGACAGGGACCAACAAGGAGGCCAGAATAATATTTTGGACCAATGGGTGATGTGATGCTCCAGAGGGAGGCCCCAAAATGAAGTAATTTAGGGGCTCTGTAAAAGGTTAAAAGGGACACATGTGAGATGTTGTGAGAGGACAATCAAAAGGATATGGATATGTTGGGAATGAGGGAAAATAAAGAGTTCAGGATGATTGCCTCTAGATAAACTATAAACTCCTTTTTTTAAGCTGTTAAATCCCTATACAATCTAGCTCCAACCTTCACAACCTCAGTAGACATTATTCCCCCTCCCATAGTCTACAATCCAGTCAAATTGTCTTGTTTCTTTCAGCACTCCATCTTCCATCTCTGGGTTTTTCATTCCATGTCTGGAATGCACCCCCTTCTTACTTCAATTTAAAAGGATTCCTGTCTTCCTTTATACCATCTTCTCCATTAAGCCCTTTTTGATCTTCTCAACTGGTAGTGCTCTTCCTCTCAAACTGCTTTATATTTAACTGTTTGTGTGTGTGTGTGTGTACTTACATATTTATGATATATATAGATATATATGCATGCATGTATACTTATACAGGATGTCTTTGGCACAGAGTACCCATGTTCTATACTTGTTCTATACTCTGTTTCTAGAAAGGTGGAACACAAGTCTCCTTAGTACATCTGGACTTGTGAGCTAAAAGCTCCTATTCCTACTTTTCTCACAACACCACTGCTAAGAGCTAAGACAAAGATCGTCATCCCCATTTAGAGATGAGGAAACTGAACTTCAGACTTATTGGTAGCCATCCAGTAAGTAACAAATTAGGGCATCTGAATGAGGAAGGGGACATAGCACTGGACCTGGAAGAGCCATCATAGTATCCTCTGGTACTAGCTGTGTGACTCTGGGCAGCAAATCACTTATGCCTGTTCACCTCAATTTTCTCATCTGTAAAATGAGCTGGAGGATAAATGCAGACCACTCCAGCATCTTTGCCAAGAAAACCTCAAACATGGTCATGAAGAATCAGACATAACTGAAAAACTACAACAAAAGTGGCAAACCAGGTGCTCAAACCTAGGTCTTTTTCAAAAATCGTCGACTTTTTTTCCACTACAAAATGATACCTCTTGTGGGCTTAACATTTGCTGCTTGACATTACTTAGTCACTCTGTGACCATAAACAAGTCACATTTTCAGATAAGTAAAATTAGTAGTTTGAGCTAGGTACTCCCTAATGTCCTTTCCAGCTCAGAGAATCTATGAAACTTATGTATAGATTTTCGGAAATCTGTGTTTTTCTATAGTTATATTCCACCCCACCCCCAACTAAACTATAAGGTCCTGTTGGCAGGAACCACATTTTCTCATTCTTTGTATTCTCCCTAGTACTTTGCTTATAACAGTCACTCAGATGTTCGTTAGTCAGTTGATTTGAAAGCATTGCCCCCATCAGCATGGTACAATGGAAAAAAAAAAACAAACAAAAAAACAAACAAACATGGGATTTGGAGCCAGGAGACCTGGCTCTGCCACACCTACTAACTGAATGTAATCCGTGGCTGGGATCATAAGAAAACAACTCAGCAGATCAATATGCCAGCTTCAATCTTGGGGACTGGTGATGCAGTCTTTCTTTGGTTTATGCCACCCCCCCACTCAGGGTTTTCTTTGGGACCATTATTATTTGACTCATTTGTCTCCACCCAAAATTTCCACCAGGAACATTAGAATTTGGGTCATGTCTGTCTCCACAAAAAAAGGGGAAAATACCTTCTATTTTCATTGAAGCTCTCAGACTTACAAAACATCAAACAGCTAAGCTTTATTTAACCTAGCCAAAAAAATCCACAAAGGATTTGCACCTGGTTCCATAAATAGCTGAAAACTTTTTCCCCTCTCCTAAAGTCTCCACTTCCCAAGGACTGATACAGTCCTCCAGACTTAAAGTTCTACTCTGGGCTTAAGCCATCTTCTCAAGAAAAAAGCATCAAGATTCCTGGATAATTAAACAGCCTTCTCCTGAAATGAGCACCACCTCCCCAGGGGTCCAACCAGTCTTCTAGACTTAAGTGGACTATTCCAGGGCTGAAGCACTGCCCCAGAAAAGGGAAGTCATTCAGACAGGGAAGTTCAAGGATCAATTCCCCTATTCCTCAAATTTGCACAATCTACATAACTCACATTACCAGTAGTAATACTCCTATTGGAAGTACAATTCTCTAGGGCAGGGATTATTTTCTTTTTGTCTTTGTGAGCCCAGCACCTATTTCAACGGCACATAGCAGGCACTAAATAAATGCTTGTGAATTAGTTGGTGGATACTAGTAAGGAATAAGGTCCTGGTTTGCTCCTGACATTCTCTCTCCAATCCTTGCTGCTCTTCAGCCCTGTGGCTCTTTCCCCATTACTGCTGATTGACATATTGCTAGTCTTCCCAAAAGACCTTGGTAAGTCCTCCTTACCTGCTGCTGTTCTGTCTACTGTTATAGTTGCCTGAGGCCCATAGTTCCCTGGAGCTAGGTAGCACAGTGGATAGATAGAACAGGAACCTGAGTTCAAATATGCCCTCAGATACTTATTAGCTGTGTGACCCTAGCCAAGTCACCCAATGAATCTGGACCTCATCTATAATAATGATAGTACCAAATTTCCAGAGTTATTGTGATGAGATATTTGTAAAGCTTTTTGCAAACCTTAAAGCATTCTATAAACACTAGGTGCTGCTGCTGCTGCTATTAGCTACCCAAGGACTCAACTGACTCGGGCAGACTTCCCTCAGGGAATAGAGAAGTCTTTTCTCTGCTTGATCCCCTGCCTCTAGTTTTGTCAGATCCTGCCTCCTCCAAGTCAAATCCTTCTCTCTCTTCAATGTGATTTTAAAGACTAAGCTAAGTTGTAAAAATTAACTGTAAATGCATCAGTTATCTCCACTGTGGACTAAACTAGAAAAGGAATCTCCTGCCTTATTACGAAGACTTTATCATTGCCAAAACCAAGCCTATTTGGGCACTTGACAACTGCTCCATAAACGAAAGCACTTTATTCTTTGACCCAATTAAGGGTTTTCTTTGAACATTAGTTTTTTCATATATTCCATAAAGGATAACAATACATATACCACCTGCTACAGCAGAGCTTTTGTAAAGAAATTGCTTCATAAACCTTAAAGCACTGTAGAAATGGGAGTGGTTATCCCTTCAAATCCACAAGCTTTGATTCAGTCCCAGCTGTGTACAATCCCTTGTGCCTTCCCTATATGAGATATAGAGATACAAAGACAAATGTTGGAGTTCCACCCTCAGGAGCCATATTTCCAATTACAAAATAGAAAGTGATAGAAGCCCAAACAAAGTGATGTTTTGTTTTGTTTTGTTTTGTTTTGTTTTAATTTCAGGAGAGAAGGCTCTTTAAGAACTCTAGGTTAGGGAGATCTTGGAGACTTCCTGGAGAAGAAAGCATCTATCATTCAATCTCTAGGAACTAAGCAACAACCCAGGCCTATTTGGTAGCAGAATACTTGATCTCTTTGGTTTTTTCTTTATATACTTTCTCATTGGGACATCTCATTGCTCCCATGGCTTTAATTATCATCCCTATTCAGATGACTCCAAAATCTATTTGTTTATCTTTCATCTCTCTCATGAGTCCTAGTCATGCATGTCCCACTGACTTCCTCTCCACAGCTTCCTTCAAGTCTCAGCTAAAATCCTGGCTTCTACAGGAAGCCCTTCCTGATCCCTTTTAATTCTAGTGCCTTCTCTCTGTTGCTTATTTGCCATTTATATCCTACATGCAGCTTGTTGGAGTATAGGGTTGGAGACTATCTTTTGCCTTTCCTTGTATTGCCTTCACTTAGGTAGCACTGTGTCTGGTAAATACTGGTGATAAATAGTAGGTGATTAATAAATTTTATTATCAGATTAACTATTTCAGACTGAATACTGATAAGCCCTTCAAACTCAACATGTCCCATACTGAATTAATTGGGTTTTTTTTCCCAAAAAATCTATCTCTTCCAAATCTCCCTTTTATCCTTCCCATATGTATCATTTCTCAGTATTCTCCCAGGCCATTACTGCATCATTGCACCCTCCCCAATCTTAGCCAAGTCAGCAGATTCAACTCAGCTCCATCTTTGACCTCTTCAATCCTCTCTCTCTGTCTCAGGTGCTTATTAACTTGTGAACTTGTGCAAGGCACTTTACCTTCAATATAGAATTGATATAATAATAATAGCATTTATATCAATACTACTATATGTCAGGCTCTGTGCCCAGTGTTTTACAAATATCATCTCATGTGGTCTTTACAACAACCTTGAAAGGTAGATACTATAAATATTCCTATTTTTCAGTTCAGGAAACTGTGGCATAGGGTAACTTCAAGCGAGTTCAGCTTGAAGTCACACAACTAGGAAGTATCTGAGGCCAGATCTGGATTGAGATCTTCCTGACACCAGGCCTAGCACTTTAATATTTTATCACCTAATTCTGATCATATGAGATAACTTATGTAAACATTTTGCAAATCTTAAAGTTTTCTATAAATGCTAACTTATTATTAGTTTCTCCTGAGCTCCAATTCTGAATCTCCAACTGCCTGTGCTTCAAAATGGATATCCTGTGATACCTTTCCCCTCAAACTTCCCTATTCCTTTCAAGTGTATTGCCATCCTCTCAATCACCTAAGTTCACAACTTTGGTCTTCTCCTTGGCACTTCATTCCATCCCATCTCACATGTGTCTGATCAGTTGCTAGATCCTACCACTTCTACCTCTACAACAACTTCCTCATCTGGCTCCTTCTCTCCACTCACTGCCACTACCCTGCTCCAAGCCCTCATTGCCTCTTGGCCAGACTATTGTAGTAGCTTCCTCAGTGATCTCTAGTCCTTACATCTTGTCTTTCCCTTCTCCAATCCATCCTATTGTAGATATAGCTGCCAAAGTGACTTTCCTAAAGTTCAAATCTGACCGTGTCATCCTTTACTTAACAAGCTCCAATAGTACCCCATCATATTATAAGCTTCTCTATTCAGTCAGGTAAGTCAATAAATATTTGGTGCCTACTTTGTGCAAGTGCTAAATACTGAGGATATAAATATGAAAAAAAATTAATGCCTGCCCTCAAGGAGTTTGCAATTTAATGGGGAAAGACAATACATAAAAGGAAGCTGAAAAGAGAGAAGGGGAGCAGGGAAGGTATTTGGGGGCATGATGGAAAAGCCAAAGAAGTTCCATAGTTAGACATCCTGAGTTTTCTCCCCTTAAATGGAGATCTTAGAGTTCATGACTGTACCCTTCAATTGGAAAGACAGAAGGTGGTGATGAGATGGAATACCAAGGCTCACAGGATCCTGAAGATGATGTTTTTCCCAAAAATGAGGTTGGCTTTTAAAGTGTTTACAATCTGATCCTAACCTACCTTTGCAACCTTACAACATTACCCTCTCCATAAAATCAAGTGTCCATCCAAATAGGCCTTCTTACTATTGCACACAGGACTGTTGTGAGGCTCAAATTAAGATGATGCCCTTTGCAAACCCTATATGTTGTGTTGTTGTGTTAACATCATCAACAATATTATTATTAGCCTATAGTCACCAGGCTTCAAGCCTAGTGATAACTTCATTCCCTAACCCTTTCACTAACCTCCTCCTGAGTGCAAACAGTATTTCAAATAGATCTGGTAATGTTTAATAACCAAGCTTTCTCAGAGGAAAATTGTATATATGGAAACTTTAAGTTTAACTTGTATTCTTAACATTTTCTTTTCTTAGCCAATGAGTAAAACAACAAATCAAAGGACTGTTTTCTGGTGATACTGAAAATTTTATCACAGCTTTTGTAAGCTAGTTAGTACTGGCTCCTGAACACCTCTGTTCATAATCTATTTCCACACCTTTTTACTGTATCTAACTCCCTACATAGAATGAATTACCCCCTTATCTCTGCTTCTTAGACTCTTGTTTCCTTCAAAATTTCTCAGAGATCATTTTCAAATTGCTTTCTGATACCTCCCAGGTATCAGTGTCCTCCTCTCCAAAAATTTACCTCATACTTATTTATATTGTATATATCACCTTCTTTAGATGTTGTCTTCTTTTATAAAATATAAGTTACTAAAAGGTAGGAACTGTTTCAATTTTGTCTTTGCAGTCTCAGTATCTAGCACAGTGGCTGCCTACTAGAGTAGTCACTTATGAATACTTGTTGATCTTCATTGATAGCAGAAATTTCCTTATCAGGAGTTCCTTAGACCAATGAACTCATACCTCTGGAGGTTACCTCTTTGTCATGGTACAAGATTGAAAGGTTCTGGACACCAGACCATGTCAATTTGCTGTTCTGCCACCTTTTTTTTTTTTTTTTTTTTTTTGAAGTCTCTGACCTAATTGTCTTAGTTCTTTATCGTAATCTGATTTTTTGTGTGATTTTTTATTTTGTGACTTTTTGGTTTGCATAAACAAAAGGATATAATTATCCTGATGATCCCTATCTCTAACAACTATATTTCATAGGATGTAAATCCAGCTGTTGGTGCATTAAATCAATTGTCATTTCACCTAAATTCTACTGCTAATGTGTCTCATTGAGCATAGAAGGCAAAATGATAGATTCAAAGGACACTTGTAGAACTTCAGCCTAAAAAAGACGGAAGCAGATCATTTCACCTATGAGCCTCAGTTTCTCTAGCTGCAAAATGAGGAGGCCAAGCTAAAGAATCTCCCCTTTTATTACTATCTCTCTCATCAAAATACAGCCAATCAGGAAATCCCTGGCTCACCAGTGAACTCTTGAGTTCACCCCAGTCACAGCCACGTGCCTACCAATAATCGGCCTCTTTATCCTATGGTTAGCATGCTAGAACCAGTTATAGAATGTTTGTACCAACTTTAGGAACAAGGTACTTCCATGACACACTATCATTCCTTTCCAGAAGCCAGCTTCAGCTTGGCTTCCACTTGGAGGATTACATCATGCTTTACACTTACTTTACCTTTATTCCCATGAAAATCTTTTCCTCCTACCCTACCTAGTGAACCATTCCTTGTAACAAAGTATAAAAAAGAAAGAAAAAGAAAACAAAGAAGTTCAAAATAAAAAACTAGATATTTTCTCCAGACCTCACTAATTCTCCAGAAAAACCCAAAAAGCTCAAAAGAAGAATTCTTTGCCTTAGTTAGAACAATTATAATTTTTTCCACAAGAAAAATACCCAACAAGGTAACAAACAGCCTTATGAACTAATTGTAAAATGCTCATCCTTAACACCCTTGCTTAGAACATATGACTTCCATATACATAAGACATATTGATCTTGAAGAGAGGGTGCATAGAAACAACTTAGGCACTCTAGGGAAACATGACAAGTCAAAAAATTCCAATACAATAATGCAAAAAGAAGGAGGAGGAGGAGGAGGAGGAAGAAAAAAAAGTTTCAGGACTGCTAGATAGTGTAATGGATAGAGCACTGGTCCTGGAGTCAGGAGAATCTGAGTTCAAGTCCAGCCCCAGACACTTAACACTTAATAGCTGTGTAACTCCAGGCAAGTCAGTTGACTTCAATTGCCTCACCAAAAAAGAAAAGAAAATTTCCCAGAACTTCTAAATATAGAAAACAAGGCACCAATTGAAATAATTCATATGTCACCTCCAGAAATAGAGTTCAACAAACCTAATTAATAAATCAGCAGTGTCTGACATGTAATCACAACACATTATTTAAGGCATGAGTAATAAATAAGTAGAAAATGAAATAGTGCTCATCAAGAGTATGAAAAGGCAGCCATAAAAGCTAAATTAATCTTGAGCTATACTAAGAAAGAAACTGTATCCAGGACTAAAGAATTGACTTCCACTTTACTCTGTATTGTATTCTGTATTTCCTTTGAATTGTATTCAATTCTGCATGCCCCAGTTTAGGAAAGAAATAGATAAGTTGGAGAGTATCCAGAGGAGGACAGTCAAGATGGCGAAGGACATAGGAGCATCATATTATAGCCTAGTGGAGAGATCACTGGATTTGGAATCAAGAAGCCCTGGGTTCAAATGCTATCTTAGTCATTTCTTAGCCCCATTTTTGTCATGTGTAACATTGGGGTGATAATAATAGCAATTACCAGGCAGAAAGACATAACATTTTCAAACATGGCCAATATGTAAGATGTGTATGTATAAATGAGAGACAGACAAAAAAAGACAGATTATACTTATTTGTATATATTTATTTTGAGGGGTATGGGAAAGCAATAAGGGGGTATTTATTTTAAAAGGTAGCTTCATGGTTGGATCAAGAGAACTGAGTTTAGGTCTAGATTCTGGCACTTATTGGGTACATGATCAAACCCCATAACCTGGTCTTGCCCCACTCTGTGAATAAACCACTTCATAAAATAGATTGAAACCCTTTTTGCACTCCCTAACTCACAGAGACCCATATAAAAATTCATTCTAAAGTGGGAGAATCCACTAGAGTTCTCCTGTATTTTAGGCATCCAGTACTACTACCATTCCCCAAAAAGTTATCAGAGAACTTTAGGGAAGGACACTGTAGAAATGTGATCCAGTTTGGAACAATCAAAAATCATAGAATTATTAGTATCTATAGCTAAAAGGGCCCTCATCGTTCATCTGATTCAGCTCCTTATTTTTAGGGAAGGAGAAACTGAGGCTCAGAGTAGGGGAAAGACCTACCTATGAATATACCTATGACAGTCAGAATTCAGACTTAAATCCCCTGCCTCCAAACCCAGTGGTCATGCTGTTGTGTTCCATTTCTAGCTATCACTGATAGGTCTTAC
Source organism: Myrmecobius fasciatus (assembly GCA_023553655.1). Classification (NCBI taxonomy): domain Eukaryota; kingdom Metazoa; phylum Chordata; class Mammalia; order Dasyuromorphia; family Myrmecobiidae; genus Myrmecobius; species Myrmecobius fasciatus. The sequence goes on along the minus strand of JAJPUD010000628.1, from coordinate 38,916 downwards.
CTTGAACTTAGTGCTGTATTAGTCATCCTTGTTTGGGGGCTAACCTGAATTCACAGTTCTTCAAGAGATGCCAATTCCCTTTGCAGATGGGCAGCCCTGCCTTGCAATCAGGAAGTCATAAAACTTCATCTAGAGATTGTGCTGCTCTTTGATGGTGGACATGTTTTTTTCTTTCCCTTTCCATTAGTCCCTCTCCTCTCTTCTGCCTTGTGGGAACAATGTAGCTCACTCTCCTGCTGGGCCTCTCTTTGTCAAAAAAAAAAAAAAAAAAAAAGCAAAAAACTGGCCAATTCTTCCTGGGCTGTGCTAAATATGTCCTCTTCCCTTGAACATCTGTGAGCTGTCTTAGGCCATATTATTTGGGTGCCATGTGCATCCTGTAGAAAGTGTCTTAGGAGGAATTTGCTCCTCTGAATGACTCATTCCATTTTACTTTGTCCCAGCATTAATTTAACCTTTCTTGGGGAGGGAGGGGGAAATATTTATTAGTCAGGGCTCCTGCTGCCTTTGAGGGCTGTTCATGTTGACACAGATAAGGTGAAACTCCCTAACATTTTGGCAACACCTTCACCTGCCCCTTCCCACCCTCCTTTTTTGTAGATAAATTACTATATAGAGGTTTAAGCCTTTAATCCATCATTAGAATTCTGCAGGATCTCAATAGGCTATAATATTGGACCAGATTTAATTAAAGGAAGTTCAATAGAACTAAATGGGAAGTCATAGTACCTACTGAATACCAAGTATGGACTTTACTAGATCAATGTTGCCTTAGAACCTGCCCAGGAATAACATTACCTGAAGCAAAAGAGGAGGGAAAGGCTCATAGAGTGTCAGAGCTAGAAGAGAATTGAGAACATTTTTAAGCTAATATTTTACAAAGCACCTTAAGGTTCTCTAGGACCTCCACATACATTATCTCATTTGACCCTCACTGCAACCATGTGAGTTATGTATTGCAAGTATTCTGATCCCCTTTTTACAAAAAAGAAAACAAACATTGAAAGGGTAAATTGTTTTGCCCATGGTCACAGCTTTTGAATCTCAGGGGTGGGATCCAAACCCCAGTCTGGCCTCCCTCCAACTTCAGTATTCTTTCCACAGAACCATACTTCCTAACAAAACCCTAGCTTAAAGGATTCTTAGAACATAGAATAGCAAAACTAGTAAAAAATTGTAAAGACAGTCCTGCCTATGGATTCTTAATCATTTTTTGGTCTCATGGACCCCTTTGACAGAATGGTGAACACTGTGGACAGACTCTTTCTCAGAATACTGGTTTTTAGGATTAAAAAGAAGGCCATTTATTTTGAAATGAAAACATTCTTTTCCCATCCAAGTTCAGAGACCCTCTAAGATCTATCCATGGATCCTAGATTTAAGAACTTCTGCTTTAGTCCAACCCTTCATGGTGCAGATGAAGAAACTAATACTCAGGAGAGATGGCTTGCCTGAGATCATACAGTAAATTAATGGAACAGTCAAGACTAGAACTCAGTTCTCCTCATACTATGTTACCTTTAGATGTATCAAGGCTAGAGGTCATGGAGAAGCTTTTGTGGAAAGGTGTAAAGAAACTATACCCAGATGTTTGCTAAGAACTGTCCTTGTCTTCAAAAAACAATCTGTTGGTTGTCAGTGTGCCAAAAATCTTTTCAAGTCTGTATTTAGTGTCCACCTGTCAAGACAAACCCAGTACTTATATGAACATAATTACAAAACACTTCTCACACAAATAAAGTCAGATCTAAACAACTGGAAAAATATCAATTGCTCCTAGGTAGACTGAGATAATATAATAAGGTTATATTTTGACCATCTTATTAATTTATGTATTTTAGAATAGCATAAAGAAGCTCTTTTCCTTGAATTTATTATCTTCATGACTTTTTTGTTTAAAAAAAAAACTCCATAATTTAGAACTCTGCAGAGTTAACAGATGGCATGTAGAATTTATTTAATATTTTATTTTTCCCAGTTACATGTAAAAGAATTTTTAATATTTGTTTTTAAAACTTTGAGTTCTAGATTATTTCCCTTCCTCTCTCCCCAAACCCCTTCCCATTGAGAAAGTACATGTGAAGTTATGCAAAACATTTCCATAATTCATGTTGCCCAAAAAAAAAAAAAAAAAAAAAAAAAAACTTCCCTTCTCTCAAAAAAAAAAACCCTTAAGAAAAGTAAAGTAAAAATATATATACTTCAATCTGTATTCAGATACAATCACTTCTTTCTCTAAGTATGGATAGCATTTTCTAACATAAGTCTTTCAAAGTAATCTTGAATCACTTTATTACTAAGAATTGCAAAGTCATTCAAAATTGATCATCCCCCAAATTGCTATTATCTTGTATACAGTACATTTCACTTTGCATGATCTCACTGAGGACTTTCCAGATTTTTCTGAGAGCATCCTGCTCATCATTTCCCATAGAATAATAATATTTCATCATAATCATATAACACAATTCAGCCATTCCCCCAATTGATGGGCATCCCCTCAATTTCCAATTTTTTGCTTTGGGAAAAGAACTGCTATAAATATTTTTGCACATATAAGTCCTTTTCCTTATAGATGAGGGAATTGAGGCAAACAGGGTAAGTGATTTGTCCAGGATCACACAGCTAGCAAATCTCTGCTATCTGATTGAAAATCTGGCCTGGTGCCTCTCTCCACTGAGCCACTTAGCTGCCTTGGCATTGGACTATCTAGCCTCTACAGATCCTTCCAGCTCACGGTCCTGTTACTGTTTCAAAAGTCAGCTAGGATCCAAGCCTCCCAGCCTGAACCACTTGGAGGCCTATTGGTTGTAGATCTTTCCTGTGACCTCATCAAAGTCACCTTCATATTTTGATATGAGTCACTTTCAGGTGATGTAACTGGCATATTGCATAGCAGATCTCAAGATCGATCCCATGGGGAATGTGCAGTGACTGATATCAGGGAATAAGATCCAGCACTTGGCTAGAGAAGTTGTGGTAGAGGTCAACAGCAGCCCTTGTGTAAGGCAACATAAACATAGTAATTGGAGAGCAATTCAGCTTATCAAATTAGTAAACATTTATTGAAGGCCTACTATGTACAAAACCTTCACCAAAAATCCTGCTCTGCTGCATCATCATGACCTACAGGTGACTCTGAATTCTCATAAGCCTTTGCAAGTCCTACCAGTCTAGCTAAGAGATCTCTGAGAAGGCCCAAGTTGTGCCCTGGATCCCACAGAGGCTTGTCATTGAGAGATTGCCTACCAGGAGGTGGAATTTGAGGGCTACAATAATTCATGAAAACCCTCTCCTAAAGTTTTGGAGTAATTGTGATCAGCATTGATGGAGATTGGACCCACACTGATGAAAATTAAATATTGTAGTGTATGCAGAAACAGTCAGTGCTTGGTCTTGGGGAGACAAATCTGCATGAAACATAATTCTTCAGCTCAGGGAACAAGGAACTTGTGTAGTAAAAGAAAAGAGTGGACATTTATTATTGTTATTGGATGTGTAAAAGTGAAGCCAGCTGAACTCTTTTAAGATTAAGTTTTCTCACATGTAAAATGGAGACAAAATTTGCATTAATTCAGGGGTTTTGTGGGGAGAAAAATGTTTTGTAAACTGTGAAGTACTACATCCATAGGAGAAATAAGATATGGACACAAATAACTTTTTCAGTGACATACTAAATTGGGATATACTCTCTTTGGGGAGGCATCTATGTGTCAGTATGTGTCAAGCCCAGTTCGAAGCACTTTACGATGATCACCTCTCCTGGGAGCTAGATGTTATAAGACTCATTTTACAATAGTGGAAACTGAGGCAGAGGTTAAATGACTTGTCCAGGGTCATATAGATAGTAAGTGTCTGAGGCCAGATTTGAACTCAGGCTTTCCTACATCCAGGACCAGCATTCTATCATTCAGCCACCTCTGCATTAATCCCTTAACTTTAAGTATGAACCAAGTCACTTACTATCCTGCTATCTTCATTTCTCAACAACAAAATGGGCCTAATATTCACCCTCCCAGGGATAGTTTGAAAATTAATTAGATCAATAAATAAAATCTTGTTAAATGTGTTAAGCACATTGTGCTATTTAAAAAAAAAAAAAAGCCATGTTGTTGTAGGAGATTGGATTGTTAATTGAGAGAGTGTGTTCTTACCCCACCCATGAAAAATGTTCATGGTAAAGACAGTCCCCAAAGTATTAGACATTCCTGGGCCTCCCAAATTCCAGTCTCTCATAAAGGTCTTCAGAACTCATCAAATGAGGCTAGTTCCTCTCACTGTCTGGGAAGAACCATCCCTCAGTTGTTGTGGAGTTTTAGGCAGAAATCCCCTGGCTCTGTTCCCCAGAAGCATTCTACTGACTGCACCCAGAAGGTCATCCTTCCCACAGGAAATGAAAGCTGGTGCATTCAGCCTGAAGTCATGCCCATTGGCATCAGTTCAGGGAGAGCCCAGTGCCTTTGCTCAACTTCCACCTGCCCTCACATGTCCCTGCTGTGGAAAGTTTGATGTAAGACCTTGGGTGAGAGGTAAGGGGAAGAAGCCTGAGTCGACTTCACCTCGATTTGTTTTAACAAGGAGCTGGTTGTAGGATGATTCTAATAGATACTCAATAAATAAAGGTACCTTCCCATAAGGATGGGCAAAGTTCCAGTGGCTTAGTGCACGCAAATCTATGTGGAGGCTTGTGGTTCCCAGGAGCTTAAAAGGAAATAGACTATTTATAGTGCAAGGTGAACTTTGAACATGAATTCCATATTTAGTCAACAAGCATTTATTAAGAATTTAATTAGAACCAAGCCTGGTGTCAAGACTGACAAATAGAGTCCCTGCCCTCAAGAAGTTCCTTTTCTAATGGAGGACATAATATGTAAATAACAAGATGTTTAAAAATCAATAGAAAGTAACTGGAAGATAATCTCTGAACAGAAAACTCTAGCAACTGGGGTAACTAAGAAAAGCTTCCTTTAGAAAGTGGTATTTAAGGTGAACCTGGAAAGAAGCCAAGGAAACTAAGGCAGTGACAATATTCCAGGCATGGGGAACAGCCAGAATAAAGTCACAGAGATGGGAGAGGGGATGTGTGGAACAGCTGGGAGGCCAGCACATCTTATCTGAGACCCAGTACATGATAGAGAGTGGAGTGACAAGTAGAGGGAGGGGCCAGGTGGCAAAGAACCTCAAATGTAGCAAGAGAACTCTCCTAGATGGAAGGAGGGGCCGCTGGAGATTATGGAGTAGAGCATATCACTTTAGGACCTGTACATTAGGAAAATCACACTGGCAGCTAAATGGAAAGGGAATTGGAAGAGCAGGAGGTCTGTGGCAAGGACACCAATTTTCTGTACTCCGGGTGGCAATGTTCCCTCTCACATACTTTGTTAACATTCAAAGCCCTTCATAATCTGGCCCCCTTCTGCCTTTTCAGTCTTCTTACATTTTTACTAGCTATAAAACACCTCTTAGATAGAACACTCCTTCCTTGTCTCCCCTTGATGGCTTCCTTTAAGTCCCACCTACAGCCAGATCTTCTCATAGAAGCTCTTCCTGTCCCCCTCAATGTTAGTATAGTATCTTCCCTCTGAGATTACCTTCTGTATGTCCTATCTGTAGATTGTTTGTCCATAGTAGTTATACTATGAGCTCCTCCATGGTGGGGAATGTTTTTTGCCTTTCTTTGTATCCCCAGTATTTAGTTCAGTGCTTGGCAAATAGGAGGTGCTTAATAAATGCTTGTTGACTGGCTGAACTAGCTGGTGATCCCAGAGTGAGTGAGTACACAGTATAAGGCCTACTATGTTAATCCTTGCTAACAAACATTGGAGGTTTTCTGCCCTTTGATGACAACACGTGCAGTTGACTCTTTCCTGTTGAAAAGGAAATTTATGAACCAGGCCCAATTCTGGATCTTCCACAGAGGGTGTCATTTTCATGTCTACCACCCCCAGAAAAATCATGCAAAAGTCTACTCAGGTAGGCGAGAAATGAGGATATCAGGCTGGAAACTGGTTATTCATTTGCTCAGTCACAGTGACTGAGCAAGGAAGGAGGAACAACAGACACTCCTGTCTGAGGGAGAAGGCTGAGGAGCCAAGTGACTCCAGGTCTCCCAGGGCCTTTAGTACCAAGGAGTTTTTTATGACTGGGGAGGACTTTAGAGGTCATTCAGTTCAACCCCATCATTTTCAGAGGAGAAAACTGAGACCCAAATAAAATAAATGACTTGGCCAGAGTCACCCAGGCAGTGTCAAAACTTTGGCTACAAACCCAGACCCTCTCATGATAAATCCTGTGCTCTTTCCTTCATGTTGCAGTGAGAAGCCACTTCTCATCACACTTCTTTTCACATTGCCTTTTCTCTCCTTTCTAATATAGAAGTAGTGGTTATGCTTTGGGACCTGGAGAAACATTCCAGGTATCTTCTCCCCCTGCTCCCCAAATCACAGCTCTGACTACACCTGATGTCAGGTTAATGTTGACAGGGAAGAGCCAATGAGCTGGGTTTTCTCCCAGTATTCTGGGTAACACTTAACTACATATAAAATCCTGTGGTGGGAGAGATTAATAATAGTTCCCGTTCCTATTGCATTTTATGTTTACAAAATGTTTCTTCACAACCGTCCTGGGAAGTTGGTCATATAAATGATACCTCCTTTTTAAGAATATAAGGTATTGGGGCAGCTAGGTGGCGCAGTGGTTAGAGCACCAGCCCTGAAGTCAGGAGGACCTGAGTTCAAATCTGGTCTCAGACACTTCCTAGCTGTGTGACCCTGGGCAAGCCACTTAACCCCAATTGCCTCAGCAAAAAGAAAAAAAAAAAGAATACAAGGTATTGCTCAAGATTGCATATGTCCTATTTGGCATATGAACACAGATCTTCCAACATTAAGATCAGTACGGTTTCTATTATCTTGGATACAAAGTCAGAGTCATTCTTTCTTATCCATAAGGAGTTTACAATCTTAATTTACTTCAGTTCAGCAATTATTTAAAATTTCTGTGTTCATCCTCTCCACTCACTAGCCTAGATCAGTCCCTCCTTTCCTCTTACCTGGACTGCTGCAATAGCCTAATCAGTCTTCCTGTCTCAAGACCTTTCCTCCTCCAGGTTTCTGAAGTGTAGGTCTACACACACCATTCATCTCACTCCTCTCTTTCTCTCCCTCCTGGCCCTGCCACATATAGATGAATGTTTAATAAAAGTCTTGTCATCCCCATCAGTGCCCGGGGAAGAAAGATGGCTCCTCTAGGAGAATCTGGTCTAGATGCACACAAAATAATCATGTATAAAATAGAATTTGACAAGTATATAACAGAGATACAAGGTACTATACCAGGCCAAAAAAAAAGGATCAGGGAAAGCTTCCTGGAAGAGAAAGCATTAACATTTTGAAGGATAGTTTTAGGAGTCATCATAGATATAAAAAGTTAGCTAGCAATATATGGTTTTGTGTGATAGACTAGACAAAGCTGCAGACAATAAATGCCCTCAGAGTTGAGTGGCATCCCTGTGAGCTGAGAACTTTTTGCAGGAAGCAGAATTTGAGTTGGGTTTGGAGGATGCAGCAAAATTCAGATTAGCATAGAAAAAAAAGAAGGCACAAGTTTGCTTGTAGGGCATGAATCAGGAGAAAGTGAAGTCTAAAAGAAACTCCTGTTGGCTGAATGCTTCTATCCAGCCCAGATTGTGTTTCTTTTGTGTACAAAAAACTTCTGCTTCAGAAACTCAACCTATCCTTTTGGTTTTTCTTCCCCACAGCTTTCTCAAGAGTTTGGGCCTAGAGCTGATGGCAGACAATGTCAACAACTAACAACATAGCTCAGGCTCGGAAGCTGGTGGAACAGCTCCGCATCGAGGCTGGAGTGGAGAGGATCAAGGTAAGTACAGAAGGAATCTTGAACCCTAAACTATCAGGACTAGACAGAAACAAGCCAGGACCTGACAAGTGGAACATCAGAACTAGAAGGAGTTCCCAACTTAATCCAGGAGAGAGTTGAGAACAGAAAATGTTTGATCTGGAAGGATTGTTAGGACAGAGAACACAGATCATCAGAACTGACTGAGACTTTCAAACAGAGAATATAGGATGTTGGGGTTAAAGGGACTTAGAGGCCATTGCCTAACACCTCAGTGTTCAACCTAGTTCAACCCCCTCATCTTCCAAATGGAAAACAGGATCCCAGGAAGGACTTGCTAGGGTCAAATAAAGTAAGTCAGAATCAGAGGTCCTAGCTCATAAAGCAGAGGCAGGATTAGCATTTGGATAATCTGAGTAAAAAAATCAGGTAATTTATTTTATAAATGAGGATGTTGAAGCTTCCCAGTTTGGGGTCTCAGGATCAGAAGTTTTGAACTTGAATGGATCTTCAAGATCATTAAGAGCAGTCTGTATATTTTCCAGATGAGGGAAATGAGAGACAGCATCTCATAGTAGCTAGGAGGCTACTTTTAGAATCAGAAATACAGGTTCAAATGCTCTCTGTGTTCATTCACAGCTGTTAATACCTTCGGAGCCTTAATTCTCTTTTCTACATCATGTAGGTAATAGTAGTACTTGCCTCAAAAGGTTATTGTGAGAATTAAGTGAGATAATCTATGGAAAGTGCTTTGCACCTCACCTTAAGCACCATAGGAATATTACTTATTATTATTGTTAACAATAATAATAACGTTACTCTCCCTGGATCACAAGACTATTAAGTAACAGAACCAGAATTTGAACTCAAGTCCCCAAATCCAGTGTTGTTTTAACTCCACTGTACTGCCTCTCCATTTACCTGAGGACATAAGCATTCCCAATCACTGGACCAGTGGCGGGCTTCCTGAGTTGAATTAGATGAAAATCCTCTTAATCCCTCTCCTACTGAAAAGCTTTCATCCATCAGGGGGTCAGAAACTGCCTTATCCTTAGCCTGTGTAGGGATAAATAAGCCCCTCTTCTCCCACTAAATTAAAATGTTTGTACTTGAGGCAAAAAAATAGTATCCCCCTTATTTTTTCCTTAATGTTCTCTCAGACACCTTTAAACTATTTAGTGCTTTGTTTTGTTTGTTTTCTGGAAAGGGCCCAGAACTTCAGAACTTGGTTGGAGACACTGCTAGGTCATACAGTAGCTTCTATTCGTAACTGCCTTTCACTGAGCCCCAGTTTCCTTACTAGATAGTTAATTATTCCTACTTTATAACTCATCTACAAAGTAGGAATACAGATCCATGCCCTTTTGATTTCTCTAGAGCTGTTATGAGGACCAAATGAGAGAATTCAATTCAAATATGTCTCAAATATTTACTGTGTGCAAGGAACTATGTCCATGAGATAAGACACAAAATTGTGGATGTCAAAGCATTTGAGCTTCTGAAAGGCTACATATGATGTTGTTATTTAGAATCTACTGTGTATTTTAGCTCTATCCTAGGTTCTAAAGAAGGATGTGAGAAAAGAAACAAACAAGGCCCTTGCTCTCTGGCAGCTCCCATTCTAGCTGGGGAGACAAATGAAATGATTAAAGACAAGTCTCATACAATGTATCATTAAGGGCTGAACTGTGTGTATCATAGGAATAGTGCAGCATTAAGTATTTGGCCCTGGATATTATAACCAAGTTTCAAGTGATTCTTTCCCCACTATCCACCCATCATTGCCTGGTGGAAGAATGTCTGTCTAGCCTTTGCTACTTTTCATCTACTTTGCCTTGACCCTCAACCAAGACCCATTTTACTTCCAGCTTCCACTTCTCTAACATCTTTTTTCAGTTCTAAATCTTATTACCCATTGAGAAGGCCCTTCAAGATCATCTCATGGGAGCTTAGCCAGAAGTCTATGAACTTATATTTTTGAAAATATTTTGATAATTTATTTCAATTATCAGTTTAATTGGTTTTCTTTGTAACACCACAAATTTTATCACCTGTGTTTAGAAACATGATTCGGAGGAGTTCATAGTCTTCGCCAAACTCACTTCCAAATGGATCCTGAATTCAAAAAAAAAACTTAAGAACCCTTGACGTAGCTCATCTCCATTTTATAGATGAGGTTATCTGAGGACTGGCAAGGTTAAGTAACTCATCCAAAAAAATTCCAGGGGGCAGCTAGGTGGCGCAGTGGGTAGAACGCCAGCCCTGAAGTCAGGAGGACCTGAGTTCAAATTTGAGCTCAGACACTTAACGCTTCCTAGCTGTGTGACCCTGGGCAAGTCACTTAACCCCAATTGCCTCAGCAAAAGCAAAAAAAAAAAAAAAGATGCCAGGTTGGAAATTGAAGAGCCAAAATTTGGATTCAGGTCCTCTGATGCCAAACCCAGTGTCCTTTTTGGTACTTCTGCCCTTCCTGCTGGGAAAGTACTTTCTGTTGTAATGCTGTTGTATGACCCTCTGACCCTGAATGAATTGCCTTAAACCCTGAAACTTTCTTATCCTTACATTTTTTTTATATGGTTTGAGTCATTCATTTGGTAAACATTAGTTATATACCTGTATCATTTGCTAGGCACTAAGTGAGAGAAAAAAGATTAGGTAAAACCTGGTACTTGCTTTCATAGAGCTCATTGTCTAGTAAGAGAATAAGACACAGACACAGAAAACTATAGCACATAATAATTTATGGTAAGTGCATCAGAAAGAGGCCAAGTGCTGTGATGTCCAAAGGGAAGGCTGTTACTGTGGCCTGCAGGAAGAAATGAAAGCATGGAAGAAAGTCTCCAGAATGAGGTGGCATTTGCATTGGGCTACACTTTAAAAAAATGGATTAAGACTTCAAGATAAAGATGGAGGAGAAGAAACAGCATTCCAGACAGAGAGAACAAAGGATGCATGCTACATTCAAGAGACAGAACAGATGGTTATTAATTGGACTGAGTGGTCTTTGAGGTCCCCCTCTCTTCTAGAATACTGTGATGGTGATGGTTGCCATGTCTGATGAGCTCCATTCCTGACCACAAGAGATAGAAGGGGTCTCTAAGAAAAAAATCATTTCCCATTGAGCATTTGAACATTCTAATGCTGGATCTCCATGAACAGCCTAACCACAGCCCTATGATTGTCCAAGCCTGGAGGCCACGTTCCACAGCCTAAGAATGAAATGCCTTTTGCCACTGTTTGTGGCAGAACAGGGAATGGGAGAGAAAGGGGCAAGTTTTTTGGTGCTTTTTTTTTCTTTCTTTTTTTCTTTTTTTCAAATCCAGCCTGAGGTTTGGGGCCCCTAAAAACAACAACCAGACTCCAGACTCTGGGGCATTGCACCATCTGAGAGGCTGGCTCAGCAAAGGCCTAACAAATTACAGGTCTCCCCACAGCAGACAGTCTTGAGCCTTGAAGTACAGCTAAGCAGCTATTAACTTCCAGATCACAAACTCAGCCAGGACGGGAGCAGAGGTGTGTCCCTGGTTTTTATGGAAGGAGTTTTCCTGTAAATGCCGGGGGTGTGGGGAGGGACTGAAATGCTGTAGCCACAACACGAGTCTATTTCCAGTGTCTTCAGACTATTTTTATAGCCTGGAATGGTCAACTTTTAAAATAGACCCACAAAAACCAAATTGGGTCTTGGAAATCAAAGGAGACAATCCAATGAAGAGTTGGATTAGGAACAGAGGCACAGCAGTTTTCCCTGTCTCTGGGGAGAGTCTCCAGTCTGCCCATTTCAACCTAATCCAGTTGAAACATTGAACTGACTAATCAGGGCACAAAGATTCCAGTCCCAGCTGCTCTTATCTACAGGTAAGTCATATCACCTCTCAGGGTCTTAGTTTCCTCATCTGTAAGCTGAAGGACTTAGATGAGATGCCTCTGGAGTCCCTTCCAGTTTTAAACTGTAATATTTCTGGTCCAGACTAAATATGCACTCCACAGTACTATATGTAGATAACTTGAGTCCATCCCATTACCCCTTTTTTAAATTGAGTATTACTAACAAGTATCTGTTAAAAGCACCTTTCCAGAAGTAGAGAATCTATGAGAATGAAATTTCATTCATAACAGCACCCTCAGTTTGTAGAGGGCCTTCTACTTTGATGTAGGCCTCAAAGCAGGAACTCATAAGGAGACCTATTTTAGTAGGTGGCTTAGAAGACAATGGAGAAACCCATCATACACATAAGCAACGTTGACAGATGCAGAAGGGATGACTTAAATGACAACATCAAAGACAGGAAAGTAGAGAAGCCAGTCATGTAATGATGAAAGTGAGGAATGATCAGAGTGATCACTGATGCTCGAGAGACTTCTCCAGGGCATCAGGCAAATCCTCTAAAGGATTTATGGAAGGAAAAGGACAAAAACCATGTAAAATAAGATATGGAGGGGGTACATAATTGCCTTCACAAAGGAAGATCTGTATTAATTAGGTTACAGATCTGCCTAAGTATAAGGAAAATGTGGCCAAGTAAAGCTTCCCCACAGTGGAATGAACTGTCTTCAAACTGTAGACCCATGGAATGTCAGAGGACCTGAGAAGTTATCATCTTCTGTTTCCTCACTCTAAAGAGAAGGAAACTAAGGCCCAAAGTCATAAAAATGTATTTGTGGCAGGCTCAGAACTAAGTCCCAGGTCTCCTACCTTGAGAGATAATGTTCTCTGTATAGAAGTTGCAGAAAAGGCTAGATAAACTTCTGGAAATGCTGGGGAGGCAATTCCAGCATCTGGTGGCAGGTGAACTAGATTAAATAACTACTAAAGCTCCTCCCTCTAGGATTCTATGTCATCCATGGATTCCTTCCTTTGATTTATACAATTGGAAAATCCAGAGATCTCTGGTCATAGGGCCTTAAAGTAGGTTGCAGGTCATAAGATTTAGATCTGGAAAGAACCTTGGAAGCCATTAAGTCCAAGCCCATCCTTTCACAAATAAAAAGGCTAATCTTTTTAACAGAGAAGTTAAATGATTTGCCTAAATTCACAAATCTAGTAAGTTTCTGAGTCAGGATTTAAACAAGGATATTCCTGTCCTGAAGTCTGCACCCTACCCACTGTGCCATACCATCCCTTCCTTTTAAAAAATATATATGTATTTATATAATTTTTTTACTTTAAAAGTCTCTTTAATTTTTTCCAGTCAGTAAAATTTTACCTCTCTATCTCATGCCAGTCCTCCACAATAAGCAGCAGCTGAGAATGAAAAAAATAAAAAGAAGAAAAAAATCCCCATCACAAACATGTTACTTGAAGCAAAATAAATTTCTTCATTGGCCATATCCAAAAATATATTTATGTCATTCTATACTTTGAGCCCTTCATGTCTATCAGAAGGTGTGGTAACATATTTTATCATTAATCCTTGAAATCATGGTTGATTATTATGATGATCAAAGTTCCTGCTTCCTTCAAAGTTATTTTCTTGATCTTATTCTTATCATTTTATAAATTGTTCTCCTGGTTCTTTTCACCTTCCTCTGCAGTAGTTTATATAAGTCTTCCCAGGTTGCGCTGAAACTATCTTCTTCATCGTTTTTTATACCAAAAATAGTTTTTCCATCACATTTATATACCATACTTGTGGAGCCATTCCCCAATTCATGGGCACCCCTTTGGATTCCCATTCTTTGTCTCCTCAAAGAAAACTATAAATATTTTTGCACATCTTTGATTAGAGTTTGTTTTGCTTAGAACTAATTCCTCTCTTAATCTAACCTTCCTCTAATTCCTCCTTTTCCTTTGTATTTCCATGTTGGTTGAAATATATTTCTGTATCCAACTATGTGTATGTATTCCTTCGTTTGAATAGTTAAGTTGAGTGACATTCTTGTGTCAACTTCTGACTCTTACCTCCTCTTCCTTGCTTGTATAGATGTCTGTTTTTGTACCCTGCTGTGAGACCATTTTCTCTAACCTTTCTTTCCCTTCCCTTCCCTTCTTGATGAATTCTTCTTCTTCTTTCTTTTCATTCTTCTCATAAGTACATCAAGACATAATAGAACCATTCCCAGACCTTGCCTAATAATTAGACTTCTTCTGTAACCCTTAATGATAATGGAGTTCAGAGGGAATACATATATCATCTCCTCATATCAGAAGAGAAGCTGTTTATCCTTGTTTAGTCTTTTATCATTATTCATTTATGTTTTCCTTTTTATGTTTCTCTTAACTCCTCTGTCTGAACTTCAAATATTTTACACAATTCTATTCCTTAAATCAGGAATGCTTGGAAGTCTTTTTTTTTTTTTTTTTTTTTTGTAATTAAAGAGCCATTTTTTCCCTTGAAGGATTATACTCAATCTTATTGGATAAATTACACTTGAATATCCTATCCTTGTGGAAATATATTCCAAGTTCTATGCTTCTTTATAGTAGTGGTTACTAAATCTTGTGTGATTCTGACTCCAGCCCCTTGGTACCTGAATTCCTTCTCTCTACTTATAATATTTTTTCTTTAACCTAGAAGTTCTGGATTTTGACTTTAATATTCTTGGAAGTTTCTATTTGGGAGTTTCTTTTAGGAAGTAACCAATAGATTCTTTCTATTTCTACTTTGTCTTTGGGTTCCAAGAGATCTGGGTACTTGTGTTTTATGATTTCTTGAAATATGATATCTAAGTTTTTTGTTGTTTTTCATGGCTTTCAGGTAGTCCAATAATTCTTAAATTTTTTTCTCTTCAAGCTGTTTTCCTGATTTTGTTTTTGCTGTAAGATACCTTACATGAATTTTTTCTACCTTTCAACCTTTTGACTTTGTTTCATTATTTCTTATTATCTCATGGAGTCATTGGCTTACATTTGGGCCATTCTAATTTTCAGCAAGTTTCATTGATTGGGCAAGGTTTTATACCTTTTTTGCAAAGCTGTCAATCTCCTTTCCGTTTTGTTCTTCTGTAGTTCTCATTTCTTTTCTGATTTCTCTCTCTAGTGCTCTCACTTATAAAAACTTTTTTTTAAAACTTTTAAACTCTGGTTTTGTCTCTCTGAGGAATTCTGTTCGAATTTTTGTCCAAGCTGTGTTGAGATTTTTTTTTTTCCTGAGGCTTCTCATATAGATATTTTGGAGTCATTGTCTTTTTCTGAGAATGTATTGTCACATAACAGTTTTTTATAGCAGGATTCTTTTTGTTTGTTTGTTAGTACTCTTCTAGCCTACTTTTGTTTTCAAACTTTATGCTAAAGCCAGACTTTATGCACTGGTCTGCTGGTCCTTGCTGCTACATATAAACTCTGAGTGTTGCATTATTCCAGACTCTCAGAAATAGATTAGGCTATGGATCTGCAAACTTTCAGTGCTCCCAAAGTAGTCTGGTCCAGGGCAAAACCCAATTGTTGCTCCCCTTGTCTGAAGTCTACAAATTCCTGATCCAAATATGAGCCTGAATAGTAGAAGAATGTTTCTTCACTCATTCACATTCAGTCAGTTGGGAAATTATCCTGGTTTTGAGACAGAGAATGCAGAGTCCCTTTTGGTCTGAGATTCTTGTCCTCATCATTCTTTAGATTGGGCTCGAAACTAGAACTGCTTCTGCTCTGTTCCTGGGATCCTGCCTTTGGCTTCTGAATTTCCTACAGTCTGGACAGGATCTGTGACCCACATGGAACTGTGTAGTGAATTAAAAAGCTCCAGGTGACACTTGTTCCTACCTCCTGGAATAATCCAGGACCCATACTTTGTACCCTGGTACACAACTTCTCCCTGCTGTGGAGCACTGTGCTCCACAGTGATACTTCTGGCCAGATACCATCCTCAATGTCCACAGATTTTTTTGTCTATCTCTTGTTTTCTGATATAGGCTGGAAAAGTGACTCACTCTGACTTTTTTCTTAGATTTCTCCCTGAGAATTCAGTCTGATGCATTTTCTAGACCTATTTGGAGGAGATTGTGGGGTGGCTATGGGGAGGGGAATGAAGGGAGTTCATCATATTTCTTCTTGCTATTCTATCATTTTGTTTTCACCTCATGTCATCCTTTTTCATCTACTATGCTTCATAAAGAAAACTGGATCCATTTTTGGCAAGTCTCACCTCTCTTCCTGACAAATCCAGCACCAACCATCGCTCCCCTTTCATCCTAGTAAATTAGATGCCAGTTCAGACACCTGGTTGAAGCCCTCCTGCCCCCAGTTACTTCCATTAAGTAGGCTTACCACCCACAGCTTCACCCCCCACACACACTTTCTAGACTTTAAGGACTTGGGATGATGAGCCAGCCTGTGCTTAGCAGCCTTTAGATGAGAAATCAGGCTGAGTGAGATACTTGACTGGAGTGTCATCAGTGACTGTTGAACAGCTCACATTGAGATTTTTTTTTCAGATTAGCCTATGATTGGTTTATAAACATGGTAAAGTGCCTATAATTTCCTTGCTGTCTGAGACCTCTTTCTTTTTTATACCAATTCCTCATTCACCAAAATGCTAAGTTGCCCAACTACCTAAAGAAGATCTCCTTCCTTTTTCCCTTTTAAGGAAATCCATTCTAATTGTAAATGACATCTTTCCTTTTCTGAAGCAGTTTGGTATATAGAAACACAAGCTTTTAAACTTGACTAGAGCCTTAAAATATAGAAGGAGCTAGAAAAATACCTTAGGACATAGAACAAGTAATGTCAGAATGAGAAGGTATGACCTCAAAATGTAGAAGACAGAATGTTAAGTCACCCACAGTTTAGCCCTTTCATTTTACAGAAGACTAAACTGAAGCCCAGGTACTAAAAGTAAGTGGCCCAGAGTCAAAAAAACAAGTTTAAAACATATATCTCACATTCTATGGGCAAGCACCTGTGCTTGCTGCTGTAGGGAAGTATGAAAAATAAAATCTTGTCAAGAGATATTCTCTCTAGTAAGGGAAGAACAACATGTTCACAAGTAACAGCAAAACAAGGTAAAACATGACCAGGAGAGAGAGAGAGAGAACTTCCACCTTGGAAGATCAAGGAAGTCTTCCTGGAGGAAGTGACATTGGAGTCGGGTACTGGAGGATAAACAGGCATCCGATTAGGGGAGGGAGGAGTACAGGGCATTCCACACAAAGGGAGAAGCTCATAAACAGGAAGCCATATAGTATATTGAGGGAATAGGACCAGGTTTTCTATTCAGAACTGTCAGTGATTCTTCTAGGGATCTTGATGGCATATCCTTGTACTTAATCCCACCTCTTTTCCCCAGGCCACTTAACTATAGGATTTCCTTGAAGGTATAGATTGCAAAAAAAAAAAAAGAAAAAAGAAAAAAAAGAGGGGCAGCTAGGTGGCGCAGTGGATAGAGCTCCAGCCCTGAAGTCAGGAAGACCTGAGTTCAAATTTGGTCTCAGACACTTAACATTCCCTAGCTGTGTGACCCTGGGCAAGTCACTTAACCTCACTGCCTCAGCAAAAAAAAAAAAAAAAGAAAAGAAAAGAAAAGAAGGTATAGATTGCAGCAAGAGTAAGATGGAGTAGAGAAAAAATATCAAACTGAAAGTACCTCATCCCTGTTGGAATTAGAGATCTCTGTCATCTTTCTAGAGTGAAGCCAAAACATAGAACCAAGAGTAGTCAAAGAATCAGAATTTAAAAGATCCTCAGAGACCCTTTAGTCTGATTCTCTCCTCTTAGAGATGTAGAAAATTCCATGATTCACCCTAGATCACACTGAAAATAGAGAGTAGAGCTAGCATTCAAAACTCAAACCTATCAACTTTTGGTCTAGGACTCTTCTGTCTATGTTACACTACCTCAGCAGAACCCCAAAATAACTTAGAGGGCAGATGATTCTACCCAAAGGTAAGAGTGTGGAGTTGTATTTGGATCTTAAAGAGCTTTCCCAACTCCATTTGACCTAGAACTATATGGACTAAATACTGTAGCAGACTTGACTAGAAGCAATGACTCTCCCCCCAGAAACCATGCACTGAAAAAACAACACAGTCCAGAAATATTTCCAGGATTTTGCCTTCCCCTTTTAGATCTGGTCATTATGATCTCTTTTCCAGAGACTCTCAAGTTGATCTACTGCAGAAATTTAGGATCATAGAATGTCAGTGTGGAATGCAGAACAAAGATTGTTCAACTTAGAGGGGACCTTAGAATACAGAACATAGAATATCAGCTCTGGGAAGAACATTAAGACAGATTAAAAACTATCAGAACTGGGAAGTCTCTTAGAACATAGAATCTTAGAGCTAGAGAGATCCTTAGAAAACATGGAAAATGGAGACCCTGAGAAGGAAAGTTAAGATTATTGTGTTTATTTAAAAGTTATTCTTCCCTAAGTGAGGAAACCATTTGTGAAGCTTCACTAGCATCAGTGCATCAGACCTTTCTAGAAATGGCTCCATTATTTAGGTAGGAATTGAAGGAAAAAGAAGAATCCCAAGAACTCATATTTACACAGCTCATGCTTTCCAGAAGCATATCACCTAGTCTCTTTCATCTCATCTGATCCTCACTACAGGGAAAATCCAGTGGGTTTGGAGTCAGAAGACTTGAATCTGAATTCCAGCTCTGACACTACTGTGTATGTGACCATGGGTTCCATGGTTAGCCACTGATCTTCCCTGAGGACCACTCTCTTTCTTGATGAAATGAGAGAATTAGACTAGCTGACCTCCAGGTGATGGCTCACTCTGACATTGTGTTCTTGGTAGTATAATAAAGTAGAAAGGGGGGACAGCTAGGTGGCACAGTGCATAGAGCACCAGCCCTGAAGTCAGGAGGACCTGAGTTCAAATCTGGTCTCAGACACTTAACATTCCCTAGCTGTGTGACCCTGGGCAAGTCACTTAACCCCAATTGCCTCAGCAAAAAGCAAAAAAAAAAAAAAAAAAAAGTAGAAAGGGATCAGACCTTTCAGTAAGAAGCCTGCCTTTTGGTCCTGACTCTAGCACTTTTTCAGCTATGTAACAATGGGCAAGTCTTTGAAACTCAAATTTTCTCCTCGGTAAATATGGGGTGATAATAATAAATGCCCTGCCCGTCATACGGGATGTTGGAAAGACAGCTCAGTCAGTGTCTGCTCTGAGATTCCATACAGCCTGGAATTCTTAGTCTTGTGGTAGATTGTACAGACTGGACCCAGATCCAGAGCCTCTGATCCTGCATTTCACAGGCTTGTTTTGAAGATAAAACCTTTGCAGCCAAATCTTTAAGAACTGTGCAGGTGCTGCTATTATTGCCCCGACATGATCTCTCCGTGGCACTGAAGTTGCCTCCAAAGAGCAGTGAGCAGCAGGGTGCAGTGGAACCAGTTATTTATTTCCTCTGAACCGAAGATTCCTCATCTGTAAAAGGAGAAGGTCAGACTCAATGACCTCTGACCCAGATGAAGTCCCTTTCAACTCCAGATCTGGGATTCTGTAATGAGCCCTTGCCCAAGGCCAGGAGAAGTTGATGGGTTCCTCAGCTTCCTGCTTAAAGATCCTCATGGCCCCTAACCTTGTTTCTTTGTGTTTGCTCTTTTCAACTCTACCCACATGCAGGTCTCCAAAGCCTCCTCCGAGCTCATGAGTTACTGCGAACAGCACGCCCGGAATGACCCCTTGCTGGTGGGAGTGCCTGCCTCAGAGAACCCCTTCAAGGACAAAAAGCCTTGTATCATCCTATAGCTCCATCCTCCTGTGCATCCAGAGCCTCTCTCCCCGGAAGGGCCATCCCCGTTCGATATGGATCTCAAGCCAAGCCTGTCCTAAGTCACAAAAACTCTCAACAACCAAAAACATCCCCAGCACCGTTGCGGCCGCCACCACCCCCGCCACCATGAGGAGGGGCAGACACTGTGCTTTGTGTTCCGTGGAAAATCAAATCCAGCATGCCCACAAGGCGGGGTCAGCCTACCAATTTGAAGCAGTCTAAATGTTCCTGAGAGGAAGGGGGTAGGGACAGGGTTTTGATTTTTTTTTTTTTTTAAGATACTCTTAGTGCCATTTAAATAGTAGTTTCAAAATAAGGGTGGGTAGAGAGACAAGAGGGAGACGTAGGATGTCTGCCAGTTATTAGGGGGCCCTCCTATCAAGGTCAAAGTGAACCTAGATTGTAATTCTTCCTAGCCTGGCCTGCCATTCAAACTTGGGTTAGATTGGCAGGAGTTCAGATTTAAAGGAATTGCTCATTCTTTTAAAAAAGAAACCTACTCTTTCATTTAAAAAAGAAAAAATATATGGAAATTATGCATTGCTAAAATGGGACCAGGGGAGGATATTTTGACAACAGTATCATATAAACGGATAATGAAAGCATGGATGGGGGAGAGGGAGGGAGGCAGAGGGCATAGGGAAGGGCATGGATCAGAGCATGCATTTCCCAACTCACAAGACATATGGCATTTGTATCTCCACCACCACATTGTGGGCAGCACTCTCTGTATAGCACGACAGCCATCAAGGGAATTAGTTGACAGTGGCTTGAACTGGGGAGTGCCCATCTCCTTGCATTGCCAATTTGGGAAGGGTGGGGGGTGGGGGAGGGATATTGGGGGAAGCATGAAGTATTGATGTGGATATTTGAAATCTTTGATTCCATCCTAGCTCTTCAATTTCTGTGTATTGTTGCCTGAGAGGAGGGCTCAGGATAAATCCTTTGGTCTTGTCTTCTGAGAATTGGGGGTGGGAGTGGGGTCAGGATTGCTTTTTGCTTCTGAGGGTAAGGGGGTTTGAAAGTTATTCATTTGTTGTTACTATTTTTCTTTAATTAACTGTGTAGCTCAATCCCTTTTTTAAACTTCTGCCCACTATGATTCTTTGTCAAAGACACTAAAATAAGTGCCCCCCAAGGGTCCTCTATTTCCTTTCTCCAGGGTCAAGATGTGCCCACCTCCCCTTTAAATCCCAGAAAGATGGAGCTTAAGTCAATTCAGTTCAATCCTACAGCCAAATATTAAATACTACGTGCCAGCTCTTGTACTAGGTGCAAGGTTGAGTTTAAGGCATGCATTAAGATTAAAAGAAAATGTCCCTGTCCTCCTGAAGTTTAAAATCCTATAGAGGAGGCAAAGCTCTTGCAACATAAATTGGAATAAAAGAAGCCAAAGGAGAGGTCCCTCTCAGGTGCTGGAAGAACTCAGAGCATTTTGGGGATGGGGGCTGCACATGCTGAATTTCCTTCTGTTAGGAAGTCAGGAAAAGCTTCATGGAGGAGGTTCTACCTGAGTCAGGCCTTAAAGAAAGGGAAGACAGAGGGATGATGAAATATTGTTAGAGCCAGAATGCTGAGCTTCCCTGTCCCTCATGGCTGATGAGGGGATCTGAGGAATTCTCTTCCTCCTCAATAGGAATGACCCAACAGGCTAGGCTCTTCACCATATTTGCTGCTGTTACTGGCAGCCTATAACAAGGCAGAGAAAGTCCCTCCCCTGCTATATCAATAGAATTTGGAGTTGAGACTTGAAAGAGAAACTAGTCCAATTGTCTCATTTTCAATTGAGGCTCCCAGAATCAAGTGACTTACTTGCTACAAGGTCACACAATGACAGAGCTGGCATTAAAACCCTGATTAAGGTTTATTGTCCAAAACAGTCCTCTGGGAGTTGCAGGTAAATTGAGGGATGGGGGAAAAATAGAGCTCAGGAAAGCCTCTCCCCCCCATTCACCAGCCAAATCCCTTTACTCAGTAGCAAGGCCATAGCCTCCTAGCCAGACAAAAGCCAGATTCCAGAAGATGACTAGTGAATTCATAATATCAGATAGTTAGAGAGCTTCTTATTCTTGTTTCCCTGCCTGATTCCCCTGTCCACAAAACTTATTACTAAGAGACCTTGACTTTATTTCTTGAAACCTATAAGCAGAAGCAGTGACTCATCCTCTTTTCCCCACTCTCAGTTCCTTCCTCCTGAGTCTTGATACTAAGGATGCAGAATTTGGAGCCAAGAAAGATTTTTGGGTTTGGTGCTGGAAGGGACCTCCAGATCATCTTAATCCATTTCACAAAAGTTCAAATTGAGGCTCAGAGAGATTAAAGAAGTTACCCAACGTCACACATGGCTGGGAAGTGGCAAAACCAAGATTTCAACCCAGGTTTTCTGACTACAAATTTTCACTGCCTGTGAAATCACATATTTTACCAATCTACAGAAATGCTTGGATTAAGGACCGCCAATCTTGTCTAATCCTCTCATTTTATAGAGAAAACTCAAGGTGGGGAAGGGACTTGCACAAGGTCATTAAGTGGCAGAACCAAGACTTTAGAAATCTGCTCTTTCTACATTGCTGAAGGCAAAGAACTTTCCCCACTGGGATAATAGTGCCAAATTCCCAGATGAATTTACCTAGAACTGTTCTAGGAATCATGTAGCAAAGAGACCCCAGCTGTCCAACAGCATGATTTCCAAGGGACAACATTGAGCTGGGGATTTGGGAGAGAATATTACAATCCTAAGCCCCACTTACTAGCTAAAACAGCCATTGTGTTGAATGGATGGTGCCACAATCTCCCTATCCCTTATCTTTGAGATAAAAAGATGTGGCTAGTGCTAATCGGCTTTGGACTCTTGTCCACCCTCAGCTTGAGTGCTCGGCAGTCCTCTCAGCCAGAGCACCAAACACATTCTCCCTGGCCCTTTCTTGCTTTAAGAAAGGGAAAATTCAAAGGATCCCTGCTTCATTCCATTTCAACTTCATCATAGGATCTCTTGTGGAAAAGGACCCTACTGTTCACTGAATCTAAACCTTTCATGTTATATAGATAAGGAAACCAAGGTCCAGTGAAAAGTGATTTGCCCAAGATTATTCAGTCTAGATTTAGACCAGTCCTCTGACATTAAAGCCAATGTTCTTAAGTACCTTAAGGTGTCTGGATCCCAGTGGTCCCAAGGACCATTTTTAGAGATATTCAAAAGTGTTGGCAAATACCGCATGCTCGTTTAACTGCCAGCTGAGTGTGAGACTATTTACAAGGTGATTCACCTTCCCCTCCAACCTCAGTTCAGGAACTTCCCCAATCTTACCCTTCCAGCCACGAACCTGGGTTTAGGGCCCCCTCAGGGCCTAGCCCTTAAGAGTGCCAGAACAGAAGCCAAGTATAAGGGAAAGATGGCTGAAGAAAAAGGGGAAGAAAAGACCTCCAGGATATACAGCTGAGGAGGAGGACTTCATCAGAAACATAGCTTGTGAAGATTCCATCTGCCCATATATTCCAAAGATGGCTCAGTAGGTCTGTCTGTCCTTCCTCCATCTTAGTAGCACTGTGAAACTTTAGAAATAAAAAAAAAAAATGAGATTTCCCCTCCTTTCTCTGGCCTTGAAAAAACAAAATCTAAGTGTTGAGTATGCTTCTCTGGAGGAAACTTAAAAGATCATCAAATCCAAACCCCCTTGTTTTGCTTGAAGGGAAATTGAAGCCTGAAAGTGAACATAATTTGTCCCAAGATCTCACAAGCAGTCAGTGGGATCCAAAGTTAGGACTAGATGGTCTGATTCTGTAATACAGGGCTCTTAATGCAAAAGTCCTAGATCACTTGCACCCTCCTCCCTGAAGCACTGGCTTATCCCAGACAATCAGCTCTGCTGTAGACCTGGCTGGGCATTCACACACAGGTTTCTGAGCCACAGGTGAGACCTTCTCTCTAGATCCTTTTGATTTCTCAGTATTGCATTAGACTTTGTTTACCTTCCTCCAGAAAATACATTTTGTTTTGCCAACTCTCAGGGCACTGCCCCCACCTTTTCTCCTGCCCAGAAGTGGGCAGGTGTGCCAAATCTTAAAGGGAATCCCTTCATAGCCGAGCCCTGGCTAATAGCTGACCTCTGTCCAAGTGCCAGTGACATCATCCTGATTATCCAGTTAATTTACAATGAGGGGGTTGGACTAGATAATTTAAGGGCCCTTCTAGCTCTTTTATAGTCTTAAAATGTAATTCTAAGGGACCTTGGTAGGAAAAAAACAGATCCAAAAGTTGACACGAGCCAGGCTTTCGCCTCAGGAAATTGTGATAGCTTGTGGACACCATTCACAAATCTATCTTCCCTCAGGCTCTCACATACCTGACCTGCCCCTATTTGTGTGGTCTGCCTATTTTGCTCCAATATCTCTAGATATGGAGGAGAAACCAGGTCAAGATTCGGAGAAGGACAGAGTTCAACAGCCTCCCTGGGAACTTTTGGCCAGTGAAAGCCATCCATCCCACTAAAAGTAAAGGACTCAGTTTCTCCAAGATGAGTTTTTTATTTCTCCTAGAGTTGAAATTAGTCTCGTGGTGATACTAGGCAGAGTACAGAATTAGCCTAGGTATCTATGGAGAACTGGTTTCTATTCTCTAAATAGCCAGATTCCAATATTTAGATGCCAATATTAATACAACCAATTAAGCTCCTATTGTATACAGTGTTATGCTCTAGACTGGAAGCAAAATTTGGATGAGATGTAGTCACTGTCCTTACGGAGTGAGTATTTGTCTGCCTTTGTGAGTTCTTCTAGAGGAATAGTCAGAGCCGGGAAGACGAAGCAGTTTTTATCTCTGACGAACCTCCTGCCCCATTCCCCTTACTTTCACATCCTACTTTCTCCTCTGATTTTTCCTTCCCTGGACTCTCGGATGCTGCCCATGAGTCTGCAGCTGCCTTTTCCCATGTCTCGTAGAGGTCTAGAATCCTCATGAGAGATTGCTCACATGATATAAATGATGAAATGGGAGCCCAAGGTCAGTGGGAGAACCGAGACTCCCTCATGGGCCTTCAGCCTCCCCCCTCTGTGATGGTGCCACTTCATAGCCTTTTGTTGCCCATCCTCTCCTCCAGTAACCCTTCTCTCTTTGGTAGCTGCTCCTTCCTCACCCCGTGTGCCCACTTACTCAGGCCTGGGGTGAGGGGAGGTGAGTTGAGGACAGTTGGGGATTCATGGCGCCTATGCTCAAAGTGGAAGGAGGCAAGAAGGTGGTCCCTCACTTTATGTAAAGAAAAATCCTCAAAATTTGTATTCTTCTCTATCAGTGTTCATACAGTAGATAAGATGTTTTTGTTTAGGATAAACATAAATACAAATAACAGTTAATGCTTGTACTTTTCTGTCTGTGCATTTGCCAAAAAGAAAAAAAAATAGACTTTCTTTAGGACTTTTAAGTGCTTTCTACAAGGCAAGGAGGTAGCTTCTCTCCTGCTTCCAGTGGCGGAGTGGCAGCAGGTGGCCTAGGCCAAGCCCCGCACCTTGGAACTATCTGAGACCAGCCAACCAACTTCCGAAGGTGTTAGCAAGAATTGGGAAAAAGGAACTGAAAGCAGGGCATGGAAATGGGAAATGGAATTTCCCGTTGCATCTGCAACGCCATTCACTTTCTTCTGTGGCTAGAGAGGACGGGGGCCATGGAGGCATTAGGATTTCCACCTGCCCAGGCCCACCTGGGAACCTGCGAAGAGGTTAATCCCATGTGAGTGTACAGTGGCTCCCCTTCTCCAGATGGCCTGGCTTCCTCTAAGCCTACATTGAGATTGCCTGGCCACTTCGCCCCCACCCCCACCCAGCAACCCCTAAGCCGAAGAATCCCCCTTGGTCATGACCTTTGACCCTGGGGATATAAATTTCTGCGGCCTGCTCCAAAGCAGAAGGGGGCTGTCTCTTGTTGTGGGCCCAGCCAGAGTCCTCAGAAATGGGGGCCTCCTCCATCTCCTCCCAGGGCCCTCGCTCTGCAGACCACTGGCTGAGCTGAGCCCCCGAGGAGTTTCCCAGCTTAGGCAAAGCCCCCAACCCACCGCTCCTCCCTAAGGAGCACTTAGCCAGGAAGCAGACAGAGCATTTAATTCCCTGAGAAGCCGCGTGGAACATTTTTTCTTTCTTCTTTCTTTGCCAATGATACTAT
The DNA here is from genome assembly GCA_023553655.1 of Myrmecobius fasciatus. NCBI lineage: Eukaryota > Metazoa > Chordata > Mammalia > Dasyuromorphia > Myrmecobiidae > Myrmecobius > Myrmecobius fasciatus. The sequence goes on along the minus strand of JAJPUD010000628.1, from coordinate 13,249 downwards.
TGCCAAACACCCATGGAGCTTAATGAAGACTGTTTCAGGAAGGGTTCTTGTGTGGCTAGCAAAGTTCTCGGCTGCCTGCGCTGGGAACGCGGCTGAGTTGGAGGGTGACTCCAGGTGTGCCATCAACTACTCTCGCACAGTGTTGACTGTTTTGTGGAACTGTTGTTACAAAGTGAATCGATGCCACAATAAAAACAAAAAAGGCTTACTTTTCACTTTCCTGCATTTCCTTTCATGTTTGTTTTTTTTTTAAGTGGGAGAAGGCTTTAGGGGAACCAGCAGCCTGGGGTCCACTCTACAGCACACAAGGATATCAGCACCAAAAGCAGTCCCCCTTTACTCTTCAAGGAAAGGCACACTATCATTTTATGGATGGGGGAACCAAGTCCCAGAATGGAGAAGAGGCTTCTGAGTTCACTCAGCAAGCTAAAAACAGCAGCCTCTTGGTTTGATAGAAAGCACTTGAGCTTGACAGTTAGTTCCTGACTTTAAATCCCAGCTCTCTTTACCACATGAAACTGGGTAATTTACTTCCTTTGTGAAATTGGGGAGCTGGACCACAAGCTCTCTAAGATCCCTTACAAGTCTATGATTCTTGCCAAAAGTGAGTTGGAGATGGATCATCCCCACTCTCTGATTTTCCATTTTATAAAGGGGAAAATGAAGGCCCAGAGAGGTGTAGAACTCTTTTGTTCAAACTAAGGCTCTAAACTGTCCCGCAGGTGGGTACAAATCCCGTTCCCATCACTCAGGGATTTTGCTACAAGTTTAGGCTTCCACCATGGACAGATTACATCTACGTGTGACTTCATGGAAGTGACATGGTCCTCACATGGCTTTTCTCACCTGATTCTGATAATACCCTTGGACGAAAAGGAAAGGCAGGGATTAGCCCCCATTTTCCAGAGGTCCTTGTCTGAGGTCCTAGTGTGGGGTACACAGTAGGTATTAAATGTTTGCTCAGTGAAATTATGCTAGTGGGAAACAAGGTCCGAACTTAAGCTGGATAGGTTTTTAACAGTGTTCCCATATAGTTCATACTTCAATCCCTTCCATCTACTGATGAGGAAAATTGTCAAAAACTGAACATTGAGCTAGTGGAATATCTGGGACAAAAAACCAGAGCACATTCCCCTGCACCAGTGGTGTCCAATTCAAATCGAAGTGAGGACCACAAAATCCTACATAAAGATCCTTGGGGAATACATATTGACAGTTTCTAAATGTAATGTCTGTGTTTTACTGTCTTGTGTGTATTTGGTTCCATGTTTCTCAATTTCATTTTAATCTGGTCCACATGAGTCAGGAGGACTACTAGTGACATGTCTGACATTTCTCTGCCCCACCGTCCCCAGAAACAACCCTCCTGGGCCCAGGTTCTCCCTTTTATACCCAGACTGTTCTTATGCCAGTCTGGGACATTTTCCAAGACAACAATGAGACTTTAGATTCTTTTCTCTCAGGAAGGGAAGTGTAACTACTGTCTAAAATCAGGGCTTGGGGTCTGGCCACAGTCTTTAACCTTGGAAAACAAATAGAACCAGAGTTTCCTTCATGGGAAAGTCCCTCAGACTGTGCAAAATGAGATCCACCCATGATGTCACTTTGGCACCTCATGACAGCCTCATTTGGGCAACAAAATCGAATTAAACCATTAGAGCTGGGAGGGACCTTAGTGATCATCTCATCCAATCCCTTCATTTTACAGATGAGGAAACTGAGGCTCAAAAATAAGTGATCTAATCCAAGTCACATAGTATCAGATGAATTGAGGCTTCATGCTTAATCTAGGATTAGAGGAGGATAGATTTAAGGCTGAAAAGCCCTTAGGAGGCATCTGGACTGATGCCTTCATTTCACAGATGAGGAGAGATGTTAAATATCCAGGATCATACAGGTAACTGAGCTGAAGTTTGAACTCCAGGGTTCTCTCCACTGTATCATGATGCCTCAGCCTGAAGACAGAGATGACCCAAAAAAAAAAAATCTTAAGGGGGAAGTAGCTCCCTCTTTGGGGATCCCCAAGAAGAAGAAAAAGACAGTGGGTGGTCTCTGCTCTAAAGAACTCCAAAGCCTGAGTGGGAAGATAAGACCCATGCCCTTTGGGAGCTCTTAGTGGGAGGAGGGAAGGCAGAGTATAGTCTTTCCAGGGAACTCATCTCTAAGGGAGCAGACAGAGCCACATAAGTCATAAACCTCAGACATGGCTAAATCTCTAGGTTAGGTGAGCTGTCACAACAAATGTTAGTGGTCAGAGCTGGGGATCATTAGTCTGGGAAGACTTCACAGAATCACAACTGGAAAGGCCCTCAGAGGCCAACCAGTCAGTCCAACCCTTAGCAATATAGGAATCCCCTTCAAAACCATCCCCAACAATTGGGCATTCAGCCTGCCCTCAAAAACTTCTGCTGAGGAAAAACCCTGGAGACTGCTAGTTTCACTTTTAGATAGCTCTAATTTTTGAGGAGTCTTTACAACGAGCCTCCCAGCAGCTTTCCCCGATCCTTTCCAGATCTGGATTTGAGAAAAATGGGCCCAATTTCTCTCTTCCTTGTGACAGCTCTTCAAAAACTTGAAGGCGGTTATCTGGAAGAGGCAGCCTGAGAGGCCTTGGCCAGATTAGTCCACGACCTTATGCAGCATGGTATGGTGGAAAAGGCCAGTTTGGGACTCAAAGTCTTAGATTCAAATCTCACCTTCGATAGCCTGCTAGCTGTAAACCCTCTGGTATTTCAATTAGACTTCCCTGAAGCTCCTTTCCCACAACCACAAAGTGAGAGGGGATAATCTAGATAGCCTTGAAGGTCCCTTCCAATTTGAACTCTATAAATTTCTAGGTCTGTTTCTCCAAATATGAAATAAGGGAGTTGATCCAAATGGCTTGCCTATAATGCTATATTCATCTGCCCTCTTCCCCAGGCTAAACATAAACATCTCCTGTTGTTTCTTCAACAGGTCCTCAAGGGGCCTAGTTTTGAGGCCCCTCACCATCCTGGCCACCTTCCTCTGGATCCCTTTTAGCTCATTAAATGTGCTCTAGAGGGGCGTGCAGAAAAGAGGCAGGAGGTGTATGTTCTTTGGTTACTTATCATTAATAGATTACAGTGTGGCAGCATCCAAACCAAGTATCTAGTGGGGATCAGGAAGGGAACAACAGAGAAAATGGGGGGCCCAGAACTGAATGCAACAATCAAGATGGAGACTGACTGAGGCAGAATGTAGCGGGACTCTCAATTTCCTTATCCCTGACACTCTGCCTCTCTCAATGTGGCCCAAGAGGAATGAATGAAAAGCATTTATTAAGTGCTCACAGTGTACCGAGCACTGTGCCTTTCTGGCCCTATCACACTAAGAACTCAATGAGCTTCCAGCCCGGCAAAAGGCCCAGCTCTCCTTCAGACAAACTTCTGTGGCCATGCACTTTTCTTGAATGCAAGTTAGACCTGATATTTGCCTGATTAAATTTCATCTGAGCTTCAGGAAGATGATATTTTGGGGTCAGTGAATGAATGCTTGGATAGATAATTGGACAGTTGAATGAAAAAGCATTTAGTTAACAACTTCTGCATACCAAGCACTGTATCAGTACAAATGCACAAGTGATGCAGCCCCTAACCTCAATGAGCCTAGATTCTAATAGTTTCAGGCAACACGTATAGAGAAATGGTTGCAGAACAAGATTACAGAAAGTTATCTCCAGGATAATACATCTTGACCAGGTGAGATTTATACCAGGAATGCAGGGCTGGTTCAGTATCAGGAAAACTATCAGCATAATCAATTATATTAATAACCAAACTAACAACCATATGATTATCTCCATAGATGCAGAAAAAGCATTCGATAAAATCCAACACCCATTCCTATTAAAAACACTGGAGAGTATAGGAATAAATGGGCTTTTCCTTAAAATGATTAGTAGCATCTACTTAAAACCATCAGCAAGTATCATATGTAATGGAGACAAACTAGAATCATTCCCAATAAGATCAAGAGTGAAACAAGGCTGCCCACTGTCACCATTACTATTTAATATTGTATTAGAAATGTTAGCTTTGGCAGTAAGAGAAGAAAAAGAGATAAAAAGAATTAGAGTAGGTAATGAAGAAACCAAATTATCACTCTTTGCAGATGGCATGATGGTATACTTAGAGAACCCTAGAGACTCAACTAAAAAACTACTAGAAACAATTCACAACTTTAGTAAAGTTGCAGGATTCAAAATTAATCCACATAAATCATCAGCATTCTTATATATTACCAACAAAGTTCAGCAGCAAGAGATAGAAAAAGAAATTCCATTCAGAATAACGGATGATAGCATAAAATATTTGGGAATCTACCTGCCAAGAAAATGTCAGAAACTATATGAACTAAACTACAAAACACTTTCCACACAAGTAAAATCAGACCTAGTCAATTGGAAAAACATTCAGTGCTCATGGGTAGGCAGAGCGAACATAATAAAAATGACAATACTACCCAAACTAATTTACTTATTTAGTGCCATACCAATCAAACTCCCCAAGAAATTATTTTACAGATCTAGAAAAAATAGTAGCAAAGTTCATTTGGAAGAACAAAAGGTCAAGGATTTCAAGGGAATTAATGAAAAAAAAGACAGATGAAGGTGGCCTTGCTGTACCAGATATAAAACTATATTATAAAGCAGCAGTCATCAAAACCATTTGGTACTGGCTGAGAAATAGAGCAGTCGATCAGTGGCACAGGATAGGATATTAGGACAAGCTAGGTAATAACGTTAGCAATTTAGTGTTTGATAAGCCCAAAGACCCCAGCTTTTGGGATAAGTACTCACTATTTGGCAAAAACTGCTGGGATAATTGGAAACTAGTGTGGAAGAAATTAAGGCTGGACTCACACCTAACACCGCACACCAAGATAAGATCTAAATGGGTTCATGATCTAGATATAAAGAGTGATATTATAACCAAATTAGAGGAATATAGGATAGTTTACCTCTCAGACCTGTGGAGATGGAATAAATTTATGTCCAAAGAAGATCTGGAACTCTTAATTGAACACCAAATAGATAATTTTGATTATATTAAGTTAAAAAGTTTCTGTACAAACAAAACTAATGCAGACAAGATTAGGAGGGAAGCATCAAATTGGGAAATCATCTTTACATTTAAGGGTTCTGATAAAGGTCTCATCTCTAAGATATATAGAGAATTGTCTCACATTTATAAGAATTCAAGCCATTCTTCAATTGATAAATGGTCAAAGGATATGAACAGACAATTTTCAGATGATGAAATCAAAACTATTTATAATCATATGAAAAGGTGCTCCAAATCACTATTGATCAGAGAAATGCAAATTAAGACAACTCTGAGGTACCACTACACACCTGTCAGATTGGCTAAAATGACAGGAAAAGATAATGATGAATGTTGGAGGGGATGTGGGAAAACTGGGACACTGATGCATTGTTGGTGGAACTGTGAACGGATCCAGCCATTCTGGAGAACAATTTGGAGCTATGCTCAAAAAGCTATCAAACTGTGCATACCCTTTGACCCAGCAGCATTTCTATTGGGCTTATATCCCAAAGAAATCATAAAGGAAGGAAAGGGCCCTGCAAGAATGTTTGTGGCAGCTCTTTTTGTAGTGGCTAGAAACTGGAAACTGAATGGATGCCCATCAATTGGAGAGTGGCTGAATAAATTATGGTATATGAATGTTATGGAATATTATTGCTCTGTAAGAAATGACCAGCAGGACGATTTCAGAGAGGCCTGGAGAGACTTACATGAACTGATGCTGAGTGAGATGAGCAGAACCAGGAGATCGTTGTACACGGCAACAACAGTACTATATGAGGATCAGTTCTAAGGGACATGACTCTCTTCAACAATGAAATGCTTCAAACCAATTACAATTGTGCAGTGAAGAAGGCCATATACACCCAGAGAGAGGGATGTGAAATGTGGACCACAACATAACATTTTCATGTTCTCTATTGATGTTTGCTTGCATTGTATTTCCTTTATCGGATTATTCTTTCTTATAGATACGATTTCTCCTGAACAAAAAAAAATGATGTGTGGCAATAACTATACATATATTCGATTTAAGTATTCTAACATAATTATCATGTAGTGGATAGCCTGCTATCTAGGGGAGGGGTGGGGAGTAGGGGGGAAAAATTTGTAACAGAAAGCTTTGTAAGGGTTAATGTTTAGGAATTACCCATACATATGTTTTGCAAATAAAAAGTATTAATAAAATAAAATTTAAATTTTAAAAAAAGAGAGAGAAATGGTTGCAGAGAAAGGAGTTTTGGTTAGTGGAGGAACCATTGGACAGTCCATCTATCCAAGCATTCATTCACACCTTTTACTATAGCAATGTTAACACTGATTTTTACTGTCCCCAGAGCAAGAGGAAAAAACTAGGAGGCAGAGAGAAGGAAGGACATATATGGCAGTAGGCTACATAGGTTTTTTGTTTGCTTAGCTTTTATAAAAAGATATTTATTTTAAAGATATAGCAAGAAAAAAAGTCTCCCTCAATACCTTGAGAGCACACTCTCCCTGTAACACTACAATTTTTTTTCTTTCCACTGTCTTGCATTTTTTTAAATTTAACTTTTTTTTCAATCTCAAGTTCTATGTTCTCTCTTTCCCTTCCATCTTTTTCCCACCCATTGAGAAGGCAAGCAATATGATCTCAATTACACATGTGAAGTCATGTAAAATATATTTCCATATTATCCATGTTGAAAAAAAAACAAACAAGAAACATAAAAAAGTGGAAAAAGTATGCTTCAGTCTGTACTCGGAGTTCATCAGTTCTCTCTCTGAAGGTAAGTAGCATTTTTTTCAGGGGGCCTTTGGAATTATTTTAGATAATTGAATTGATCAGAATAGCTGTCTTTCACAGTTGATTTTAGTTTCAATATTGTTGTTACTGTATACAATATTCTCCTAGTACTGCTTCTTTCACTTTACAACAATTCATTTAAGTCTTCCCAGATTTTTCTGAAACCATCCTGCTCATTGTTTCTTATAACACAATAGTTTTTCATCATAACAATATACCACAACTTATTCAACTATTCCTCAGTTAATAGGTATCACCTCATTTTCCGATTCCTTGCCACTACAAAAAGAACAGCAATAAATGTTTTTGCACGTATAGGCTCTTTCTCTCCCCACCCTTTTTTGGGTATATAGTCCTAGGAGTGAAGGGTTAAAGGGGATGAACTTTAGATATAGTTCCAATTGTTCTCCAGAGTGATTGGATCAATTCACAACAGTGCATTAATGTCCCTATTTTTCCACATCCCCTCCAGCATTTATCATTTTTCTTTCCTGTCATGTTAGCTAATCTGATAACTGTAAGGTGGTATTTTGTTTTAACTTGCATTTCTCTAATTAATAGTAATTTAGAGCGTTTTTTCCATGTAACTATTGATAGCTTTGATTTCTCCTTTTAAAAACAGCTTCTTCATAGCCTTTGCCCATTCATTTATCAATTAGGGAATAGATCTTACAAATTTGGCTCTGCTCCTTACATATTTGAGAAGTGAGCCCTTTATCAGAGAAACTTGCTATAAAAGAAACAGCTTTCTTTCTAATTTCACCTCAACTGGTTTTGTTTGAACAAAACCTTTTTTAATTTCATGTAATCAAAATTATCCATTTGCTTCCTGTGATCCTATCTCTTGCATAGTCAAAAACTTCCCTTATCCAAGATCTGATGGGTAAGTGTTGATGTGCTCCTAATTTATTTATGGTATCACCTTTTATGTCTAAATCATTTACTCATTCTGACCTAATTTTAGTTTATGGTATAAGATGTTAGTTTATTCCTAGCTGCTACCAAACTGCTCTCCAGTTTTCCCAGAAATTTTTGTAAAATGTGAATTCTTGCCCCAAAGTTTGAATCTTCGCTTATCAAACACTAGATTACTAACTAATTGTCATTTGCTATTGTTACTGTGTTCCTAATCTATATCCATCATTCTATTTCTTAAACAGTACCAAATTGTTTTGATGTTTACTGCTTTGCAAAATAATTTGAAATTTGGAACAACTAGGCTTCCTTCCTTCATATTTTTTTATTTCCTTAATTATTATTTTCGATCTTTTGTTTTTCCAAATGAATTTTGTTATTTTTTGTAGCTCTATAAAATAATTTATTGATGGTTTGATTGGCATGGCTCTGAATAAATAAATTAATTTAGATAAATTGTCATTTTTATTATATTGGTTCAGAAGGCTAAATGTTAAGTTGATAAGGCCTTGGTTTCCTGGTAGATGATCAGATGGATGAAATAAAGCATAGTCAGGGACTGACTAGATAGATAGTAGATTAGGGGAGTTTATATTTACTCACCACTCAGAATTGTTCAGCCCGAGCATTGAATTCTAAACTGAGCGGATTTACTCCCCCATCAAGGGTTTCATGGTTTTGGGGAGTCAGTCTAGAGAGTAGCTACTTCAAATGGAAAGCCAAGAGACTACATCAGGGCACATGATAAGATGCCCAAGTAGGCCCTGTTTTCTGGTAGCGGATTGGATGGGAGGCTTAAAGCAAAAGAAGTATTACCTTAAACCTTCTGAAGGGTCTTTGGCTTGGTCTTCCTACACTAGAGTCTGAGTTGTCCTCCGAGGCTGCAGCCCCTTCCCAACTAGGCATTTCTTTTATAGGGATGCAGAGAAAGAATCTGAAATGTCCTTCTGTGGACCTTCCATCCAGGGTTCTTTAATGAAAGATTTCTAGCACCTCGATCAGGATAACAGGGACAAGCTGAGTAAGTCATGGTAAGTGTGGCAACTACCTCACACTTCAGAGTATTTGTATAACTGACTTGTTAAATGTACATTGGAGAAAGTGATCAGCATCAATCATCAGGGCCCTGGAATCCTTAGTCAGCCAAGCAATATAATATCTGGTAGCAATATATCAATTGCATGTGAAGTCATGCAAAACATTTCCACATTAACCGTGTTGCAATTAAAAAGAAAAAGCAAGCAACAAAGTGAAAAAAAAGAATGCTTCAGTTTTCATTTAGAGTTCATCAGTTCTCTCAAAGAAACAGGTAGAATTTTTCATCCTCATGGAGAGATGACATGGCCTCTGGAGGTCCAGTCTGAACTGTTCAATGTGGCCAGAATACTCACCAAAAGATGAATGGATCTACTACTCCTAAAGCCGGAGTCCTGGAATGGGCATTAGGCAGGGAAATATGGTTATCTCTCACTCTTGGGGAGCCCTCCACCAGTATTTCTTCACTCTCAGCTCTGAAGAGGAAAATGCTTTTGGTAATTTTTCAAGACTGACCCTTGCAAAACCTTCTGTTCCAAATTTTCCCCTCCTTCCCCCCACTCCCTCCCCTAGATGGCAGGTAATCCCATACATTCAACATTCATTTTTGTAAGATTTTGTGTTCCAAATTTTTCTCCCTCCCTCTTTTACCCTTCCCCTTCCCAAGAAAACAAGTAATCTGATATGGGTTAAGTATTTCCGATTCTTTTAAATATATTTCCATATTTGTCATGTTGTGCAAGAAAAATCAGACCAAAAGGGAAAAAATCATGAAGAAGAAAAAAACCAACAAAATATTATGTTGTGATCCACATTCAATCTCCATGGTTCTCTCTCTAGATGCAAATGGCATTTTCCATCCCAAGTCTATTGGAATTGCCTTGAATCACCGCATTGCTAAGAGCCAAGCTTGTCATCACATATTCTTGTTGTTACTGTGTACAGTGTTCTCTTGGTTCTGTCTACTTCACTTAGCATCATTCATGTAAGTCCTTCCAGGCTTTTCTGAAATCAGCAGTTTTTCTTCTAAGAGTTCTGGGGTGGGAAAGGATACTGGGAAGAGGAAGATTACTGGGAATTGATTAGTGTAAACAAAAACAGTACCAACACAACAATTTAAAAAAAAAAAACAAATAATACAGAGATGCATGGGTTCCAACATCCAAGAGTTGCTCTTCTCAGTTTTATCCTGCCCCAATCAGAATACATCTAGAGCACTCTATCCATATTTGAGGAAGGACATTGACAATTAGCAGAGTGCTCATCCCCATCACCAGGGTGATGAGGTGCCTCAAAACAAAACCATTCAAGGATGAGTGGTAGAAATAGGGGTTTCTGCCTTCAGAAGAGAAAACTAGTCATGGACTTGGTAGATACCTTGTTATTTTTGTCATTCAGTCACATCCAACACTTCTTGACCCCATGGAGTATACTGTTCATGGGATCTTCTTGGCAAAGATACTGGAGTGGTTTGCCATTTCTTTCTCCAGTGGATTAAGGCAAACAAGTTAAGGATTTGCCCAGGGTCACACAGCTAATAAATGTTTGGGGTCATATTTGAACTCAGGACTTCCTGATTCCAGGTCCAGCACTATCCACTGAGCCTGATCTATCTAGTTGCCCGATAGATAGCTCTTCTTACAAATATTTGGTGGTTTTTTCCATGTGGAAGAGAGAGCAAGTTTATTCTATTTTGTCACAGAGGCAGTATGGAGATCACCAGTTCTCTTAGCAAGTTTTTGAAGAAGCATAATTAGGTTTGCAGTAAACCATAACTTCCCAACAATGGAAGCTCTCCCAAAGTGAAATGGGATGGCCATCTTTGAAGATGGGATATGGTGAGTCTTCCATAGGGGTCATTAAGTGAAGACTGTTTTTTGTGGAAGATTGCTAAGCTAAATTACCTGGGAGAGCCCTTCCAACTCTAAATTTCAGTGATTTTTTCAGTGATTTTATTATCAGTTGATACCCTCATTATTCAGGTGGAGAAACGGAGGCTTCAAAAGGGATGTGATTTGGTCCTTGTCCTCTGAAAATCCTCAGCATAAAGGAGGACACTGTCTTTGAGGAGCCCTCGGTGTGAAGGATGAAGCATAGTCTCTAATGGGGAGACTGAAGTAGATAATCCCCTTGTTCCTTATTAAAAGGGAAACTGGGGGCTAGGTGGTGCAGTGGTTAGAGCACCAGCCCTGAAGTCAGGAGGACCTGAGTTCAAATCTGGTTTCAGATACTTCCTAGCTGTGTGACCCTGGGCAAGTCACTTAACCCCAATTGCCTCAGCAAAAAGAAAAAAAAATTAGAAAAAAAAAAGAAAAAAGAAAAGAAAACTGATCTCTAGACCTAAGAACTCAGGCAGGCAGGCAATCAGTGAAGTCAACAAGGTCTGAAAAATCATGGAAGGTCCCAGCTGGAAAACATTGTTGTATCACTGATGGAGACCAAGTGGTTTCTAATGTTTCCAAATACCAGGACCCTTTTTCAATGTCAAAAAATTCCAAAGGTACACACATGACAGTACTTGTACCATTGGGACTCCTTGATTGAGAAAAGGCATGGTGACAAAAAAACTCCTAAGTGAATTTACATTTTGTTAGTCATAGTAGCACCTACACACATTTGGAAAATGTTAATAAATATACAGGCAAGATATTTTTTTCCTTTTGTTTACCCTTATTTATAATGTCAAGCTGTTGGAATTAAATTAAGATCAAAATGGTGTACCTATGGATAAAGTTCCAATTTAATAGCTCAGCCCACAGGTGAGAAACACTGATCAATTCTCATCCAATCACATGGGAAAATCAGGCCTTTCTTCTCAGATGGGGACTTTGCTATCCATTTAAAAAGGCCTACCTGGGATTAATGTGGCCATTCTATTTTTTGTCGTTAACTTTGATACTTCAAAATAACCAGTGTTTTACTAGAGTGACACACCTTCCAATGACAAAGATCAAACTCTCACTCATGATGTATCAACAAATGGTCTTCATGAGTTTTACCTTTGTGTTACCAAGGCTATTGTACCTCAAATCTGTTAGGGGCCAGGACTTTCAAGATCCTTCAGATATAACCTAAAAGAGCACCTAGAAAAGGAATGCCCCCAAAATGAAATCATAACTTTGCTCGAGATATTTAATAGGAATTATTAGGAATATGGATTGTTAGGGAAATTCATAAGTCAATGACCATATTAATTTGAGATCTATTAAGTACATGGAATACCAGAAACTCAATGCAAACATTCAAATCTGCCAAAGATGACTTGTGTCATAAAATAGAATCCTTAGTGAAATTGTAAAATTAAGAGGCACATAAAACTGTACCAACATACTTTACCTCTTCTGAGTCTGGTTGGCTCTATGTTGACATGAGGTCACACAGACTTCCCAACCCTTAGCAGAAAGAGTGAAAAGAAGTAAAAAAAAAAAAAAAGAGAGAGAGAGAAAAGCCTCTAACCAACTTTTCTGCCCATCAGAAGAGTAGCTTTCTATAATCCCACCCACAGAGAAGGTGTAGAATTACTCTGCTCCCTCCTGTTCCAAAAGACAGCGATAGAAGACCAGAGTCTTGAAGCTGCATCTACTACTGCTGGTCAAGTCTTATCACATGTGCTTAATCATATTCCTTCTTTTTGGGTTCCATTATCTTTACTCCTCTCATTCAATTACCTTTTTTAATCCTACATTCTAAGCTCTGTTGGCTCTGAAAGATCTTCTTTCTAATAAAAGGATCAGTTTTGAATTAAGGTGGTCTTATCGCATTAATACACAGAAACAGAGCAGCTAAAACTTTGAAAAAGGGGATTCATCCTGGATGGAAAGAGAGGAAGTCTAGTAATAGGAAAGAGAGATAGAAGAGGTTTAGGGAGAAGGAAGGAGAGATCACCAGTCCAGTTTGGGACATGTTGAATTCAACATCTAGTTTAAAACATTCAACGGGCAGTTGGAAATGGGAATGTGGAGGTTAGGAGAGAGTTTTCAGCTGGATAAATAGCAGATGAAAACCATTAGCATAGAGATGATCAATGAATCCATGAGGACTGATGAGATCACTAAATGAAATAGGACAGAGGGAGAATAGGGCCCAGGACAGAACTTTGGTGGACACTCATGGTTCATGTCCATGATTCGGATGAAAATCTAGCAAAAAAAATGGAGAAAGAGCAGTCTGATAGGTAGGAGAAAGAGATCAAACAATGTCATTAAGACGTTCTAGGAGAAGAGGATGAGTGATTAATGTTGTCAAAAGTCAAGAAGGATGGGGATTGAGAAAAGACCATTGGTTTTGGCAACAGCTAGGTCATTAGTAACCTTGGGGAGAGTACTTTCAGTTGAATAATGAGATCAGAAGCCAGGTTATAGAATTCAGAAGGGAGTGAGGAGAAAGGAAGGCATAAATTATAGATGCCTCGGAAAGGAGAAGAGATATGGGCTGAGAGTGAGCAGATAGA
>JAJPUD010000627.1:555894-625324 GCA_023553655.1 Myrmecobius fasciatus | reverse complement strand
TATATATATATATATATATATATATATATTCTTTCTGTCTATATAATACAAAGTAAACTCCCAATCACACCTGTTTCCTACTCCTTTGACCTTTATCCCAATACAGTCATGTTTCCCCTTCCTCTATTGTCTGATTCTTGGATTTTCCAACAAGTGTGCTTTCTTAATATACTATGTTAATATCTCCCCCTTTTCCTGTACTTATTGCCTCATCCTTTGAACTATGAAATTTCTTTGACAAATCATTTTGTCAACTGACTTTGTGCATCTGTTTTCCTTTATTACAATTACAGTTACAATACAATAATTTGTTCAACGAGAGGGCAAGAATATATCAAGGTATGAGAATTGTATAAAAACATACCATTTAAAAAAATTTACATATTATTTTCTCATCTGAAAAGGTATTATAAAATGGTACTTGGGGTGGCTTATCCTTTTCCTTACTGGTACTTCTTATCAGGCTTGTGAGGGAAGTAGAAAGTTATGGAAGTTATTCACCACTCTGCCTTTTTCCACAGTGTTGCAGAATTAAGATGGTGGAAACGAATATTTCCTAAAAAATTCCATAATCATAAGAAAACTAATTCCTAGTCATCTAAAACTTTAGCATGAGATTGGAATCACCTTAACACTTTTCATTTGGGTACAATCAAGTTGCAATATATTCAAAGGCTATTTTTAATTCCTTTGCTCCTACCTGAGGACATTTTTTTTCATCTTTCTGAAAGGCTGGGGTTTTTTTCTTATTTGAAAAATGTATTATTTCTCCACATGACATGAAAAGTTTTTCTGTAATAAAATAACTGAAAGGAGAGGGAAAAGGGGATAGAGCCAAAATGGCAACAACCCAGTCAAAAATGCCAAATAACTTTAAAATATTGCATCAAATTAAATTTTGAAGTGGAAGAGAAAACAAAACATCAGAGCAAGACATTTTTTCCCATGCAAGAAAATTTAGGTTAGGAAGAAAGTTCTGTGACACTGTGATTGGGGCCAACCCAGAATTCAAGTGGTGGCAGCACCAGTGGTGCACCAGCTGAAGAAACTTCAGAGAATCTTAGACAAAATTAGGTAAAGTTGTTAGGCAACCAGTCAGAAATCAATTATAGAGAACTGTTGCATTGCCTACATTCATAAAAGCAAGAGAAAAAGGTGTTATATTATGATTAAGGGACTGTCACCTGTTTGGTCATAGAAAGATCTGATCCCAATAAACCAGGACAACAGAAATGAATGTATGAGTCTTTTGATGTAGGCGTCCTTAGAAAATTAAAAACAGCCTGCTCTGACTATGGTCCTATTTCCCCATCTGTCAAAATAATGATAGAGTAAATTGCATATGAGATACTAACTCATAATGATTGCAAAACATTGGCAAGGGCTTGTTTGGAGCCAGATGATTATATGATATGGTCCACAGAATACATTGATAAATGAAAAGATCAATTGAGAATTAATGCCAGACACCTGCAAGGATATCAACCTACATTTGAGATATTGGCAGGAACAGAAATGTACCACTTTAATGCTGAGCAGATAAGAGATGCTATTGAGGTTTATCAGCAGATCGCTTCTTGCACTGTAAGTGCTTAGATGAAAATTCCAAGAAATTCCAAGAAAGAAAGATTGAGGGGTTTCATTCACAAAAATCACACATGGACCACAAGAATTGCTTTGTGAATTTGTTGGGTGCCTTAATGAGGGAGTTAGACTGTCATAAATCATCTTTATGCTCCTGCAGAATACATGGGCTTTCCAAAAATGTTAAAAAACTGACAATGTTCTCACCTGTACTTCAAACACACTCAAAGCTTTTTGAATAGAGATGCATATTCCACATGTTACTGGTATTCCTTATAACCCAAAAGGCCAGGGAATTGTGGTACACCATCACAGAGATATTAAAAACTTCTCCAAAAACCAAAAATGGGAAATAATATAGGTGGGACTCATGATCAAGACAACTATCTTATGTTGTCTTCACCATTAATTTTCTTATGTTTGATGGCAATGGCTTAAGCCCAGCAGACAAGTTTTATCCCCTCTTGTAAAGGCCACTTCGGGCATCATCTTCATTATGTAGGCCCTATGACACAATTTATTAGGGCCCTGTGATGAGACCCCTGCACTGATTTATGGCATGGACGGTCACACATATTGACATGGGGAAAAGGTTATGTTTGTGTTTCACAAGTAATGGAGAAGAAATCTAGATTCCAACCAAACACATCCACATCACTGGGGAGAAAGCAAATATCCCTCCCACAAGATTCAACAGCTGTTATAGCATCTCATCCTACAAACTCATTGGCATTTCAACTGATTGTCTCATATTTATAAGAATTCAAGCCACTTTCCAACTGATAAATGGTCAAAGGATATGAACAGGCAATTTTCAGATGATGAAATTAAAACTATTTCTTGTCATATGTAAAGGTGCTCCAAATGTCTATTGATCAGAGAAATGCAAATTAAGACAACTCTGAGATACCACTACACACCTGTCAGATTGGCTAAAATGACAGGAAAACATAATGATGAATGTTGGAGGGGATGTGGGAAAACTGGGACACTGATGCTTTGTTGGTGGAGCTGTGAACAAATCCAACCATTCTGGAGAGCAGTTTGGAACTATGCTCAAAAAGTTATCAAATTGTGCATACTCTTTGACCCAACAGTGTTTCTATTGGGCCTATATCCCAAAGAGATCTTAAAGGAAGGAAAGGGTCCCACATGTGCAAAAATGTTTGTAGCAGCCCTTTTTGCAGTGGCAAGGAACTGGAAACTGAATGGATGCAATCAATTGGAGAATGGCTGAATAAATTAAGGTGTATGAATGTCATGGAATATTATTGTTCTGTAAGAAACGACCAGCAAGATGATTTCAGAGAGTCCTGGAGAGACTTGCTTGAACTGTTGCTGAGTGAAAAGAGCAGAACCAGGAGATCATAATACACAGCAACAAGCAGACTATGCGATGATCTATTCTGATGGACATGGTTCTCTCCAGCAATGAGATGTTTCAAACCAGTTCCAGCTGCTCAGTGATGAACAAAGCCATATACACCCAGGGAGAGGCCTGTGGGATCTGAGCCTGGACCACAATCATACCATTTGCACACTCTCTATTGATGTTTGCTTGCATTATGTTTTCCTTCTCAGGTTTTTTTCCTTTCCTGTACAGCAAGATAACTGTATAAATATGTATACACATATTTGATCTGTCAATTATTTTAACATAATTAACATATATTAGACTTCCTGCCATCTAGGGGAGGGGGTGGGGGTAGGAGGGAAAAATTTATAACAGAAAGCTTTGCAAGGGTCAATGTTGAAAAATTACCTATGCATATGTTTTGCAAATAAAAAGCTTTAACAAAAAAGAAAAGAATTATTGGACTACCTTAAAGCCATAATGGAAAAAAAGCCCATTTATCATATTTCAAGAAATTATAAAGGAAAACTTCTCTGATATCTTAAATTCAAAGGGTAAAATAGAAATTTTCTTCTATAGAAATAGCTAAATGAAAACTCCCAGGAATATTGTAGCCAAAATCCAGAGCTCTTAAATTAAGGTAAAAATATTACAAGTACTATAAAGAAATGATTCAGCTACTATGGTGGCACACTCAGGGTTACATAAGATTTAGAAATTTCTATGTTAAAGAAGCAAATGTTTTGGAATATATTGTTATATAAAGCAAAGAAGCTATGAGTACAATCAAATATAAAGCAGCTAGGTAAAGTAAGTACAATCATCCAAGAAGAAAAATGGATATTTAATGAAAAAGAGGTTTTTCAAGCATCTCTAATGAAAAAAAAAATATCCAAGCTGAATTAAAAAGTTGACATTCAAATATGAGTTAAAAGAAACAAAAAGGTAAACATGAAAAAGAGGGGGAAGATGATACATGCAACTCCTAAGGAAATTTTTCATTATTTTAGCACTTAGGAGGCATGTTTGCAAGTCATTTATGTGGGTTGATCTCAAAAAAAAAAAAAAAAAGAATGAAAGGTTGAAAAAGAGGGAAAAAACAGAGGAAGAAGGGAGAGGAAAAATGGGGAAAATTATTTCAAATAAAAGATATGTATAAATAATAGCTTTTTCAAAAGAAAATGACAGTGTGGGGCAGCTAGATGGCACAATGGATAGAGCACCAGCCCTAAAATCAGGAAGACCTGAGTTCAAAACTAGCCTCAGGCACTTAACGCTTCCTAACTATGTGACCCTGGGCAAGTTACTTAACTACAATTGAAAGAAAGAAAGAAAGAAAGAAAGAAAGAAAGAAAGAAAATAACAGTGGAGGGTGTAGATAATTTTTCAACCTCATTCTCAATGAAAGTGATTCAAAGAGTGAAGAATACCATATGCAATACCAATATATTTCTATCTTCACCACCAACAGAGTCGGGGGGGGGACCAGAAAGGGATGGGAGAAGATAAAAGAAAGAATGGATTGGAGGCAACAGAGAAAATTATATTTAGGGAAGTATACAGATAATAATCATAACTGTGAATGGGAATGGAATGAACTCATTCATAAAATGGAATGGAATAGAAGAATGTCTTGAAAACCAGAATTCAATAATGTGTTTTTTTACAGGAAAAATTCGTGCAACAGACACACACAGAGTTAACATAAGGGACTGGATTAGAATCTATTATGCTTAAATTGAAGTGAAATATGCAGAAGTAGCAATCATGATCTCAAAAAAAGCAAAAGATAAAATAGATACAAATTTAAAATTCAGGGAAACTACAGTGTGCTGAAAGATACAATAGATGACAAAATAAATCTATACTAAACATATATACAATCATATGAAAATTCAAATTCTTAAAGGAAAAGATGTATGAATTATAGGAATAAATACAGTAAACCTAAACTAGTGAAGGATGTCAACTTTTCCTTCTCAAAACTAGATGAATATAATTATGAAATAAATAAGAAAGAAGTTAAGGAGATGAAGAGAATCATAGAAAAGATAGACATGATAGAACTCTAGATAAAGTTGAATGGCAATAGAACAAAAAATGTACATAATTTTTTCCTCAGTTGTACATGATACTTTCATAAAAATGGACCATGTGTTAGGGTACAACCAACACAGAAAAGCAGAAATGTTAATTTACACTTTTTAAAACACATTGAAATCAAAATTACATTCAATAAAGGAACTTGGAAGGATAGATTAAAAATTAAGTTGAAACTAAATAACTTAATCCTAAAGGATGAATGGATCAAAGAACAAATCAGAGAAATAAACAATAATTTATTTAAACAGAATAACACCATATGACAGCATACTAAAATTTGTGGGATGCAGCCAAAGCAAAAGTTCAGGGAAAAATTATAACTCATATGCTTACATCATTTTTTTTTTTGCTGGGGTAATTGGGATTAAATGATTTGCCCAGGGTCACCTAGCTAGGAAGTGTTAAGTGTCTGAGTCCACATTTGAACTCAAGTTCTCACTATAGTCCTGGTGCTCTATCCATTATACCACCTATCTATCCCATTTTTTTTAATTAAAGCATTTTATTTGCATAACTTATGTATGGATAGTTCTTCAACATTGAACCTTACAAAGCTTTCCATTACAAATTTCCCCCCCCTAGTCCCCTCCCCTCCCCTAGATGGCAGGAAGTCCACTACGTGTTAATTATATTAAAATACTTGACAAGTCGAATATATGTATACATATTTCCATACTTATCTTGCTGTGCAAGAACAATCGTATGTACATGAACAAAAAATATCTGAGAAAGGAAACCCATTGGAAACAAATATCGATAGAGATCATGGAAATGATTATGTAGTGGTCGACATTTCACATCCCTCTCTCTGGGTGTATATGGCTTTCTTCACTGAACAATTGGAACTGGTTTGAGACATTGTATTGTTGAAGAGAGCCATGTCCATCAGAATTCATCATCATGTAATATTGTTGTTTCTGTGTATAATGATCTCCTGGTTCTGCTCATTTCACTCAGCATCAGTTCATGCAAGTCTCTCAAAGGCCTCTCTGAAATCATCCTGTTCATTTCTTACAGAACAATAATATTCCATAATATTCATATACCATAATTTATTCAACCACTCTCCAATTGATGGACATCCATACAGTTTCCAGTTTCTAGCCACTATACAAAAAGGGCTACCACAAACATTCTTGCACATGTGGGTCCCTTTCCCTCCTTTAAGATCTCTTTGGGATATAAGCCAAATATAAATACTGCTGGGTCAAAGGGTAGGCACAGTTTGATAACTTTTTGGGCATAGTTCCAAATTGCTCTCCAGAATGGTTGGATCTATTCACAGTTCCACCAACAATGTATCAGTGTCACAGTTTTCCCACATTACCTCCAACATTCATCATTATCTTTTCCTGTCATTTTAGCCAATCTGACAGGTGTGTAGTGGTACCTCAGAGTTGTCTTAATTTGCATTTCTCTGATCAATAGTGATTTGGAGCACCATTTCATATGACTAGAAATGGTTTTAATTTCATCATCTGAAAATTGTCTCTTCATATCCTTTGACCATTTATCTATTGAAGAGTGGCTTGAATTCTTATAAATATGAGACAATTCTCTATATTTTAGAAATGAGGCCTTTATCTGAACCCTTAAATGTAAAGATGATTTCCCAATTTGATGCTACCCTCCTAATCTCATCTGCATTATTTTTGTTTGTACAGAAACTTTTTAACTTAATATAATCAAAATTATCTATCTGGTGTTCAATTAAGAGTTACAGATCTTCTTTGGACATAAATTTGTTCCACCTCCACAGGTCTGAGAGGTAAACTATCCTATGTTCCTCTAATTTGCTTACAATATCACTTTTTAAATCTAGATCATGAACCCATTTAGATCTTATCTTGGTATGTGGTGTTAGGTATGGGTGAAGCCCTAATTTCTTCCACACTAGTTTCCAATTTTCCCAGCAGTTTTTGCCAAATAGTGAGTACTTATCCCCAAAGCTGGGGTTTGGGGGTTTATCAAACACTAAATTGTTAAAGTTATTGCCTAGATTGTCCTGATAATCTATCCTATGCCACTGATCAACTGCTCTATTTCTTAGCCAGTACAAAATGGTTTTGAAGACAGCTGCTTTATAATATAGTTTTAGATCTGGTACAGCAAGGCCACCTTCATCTGCCCCTTTTTTTCATTAATTCTCTTGAAATTCTTGAGTTTTTTTTCTTCCAAATGAACTTTGCTACTATTTTTTCTAGATCTGTAAAATAATTTCTTGGGAATTTGATTGGTATGGTACTAAATAAGTAAATTAGTTTGGGTAGTATTGTCATTTTTATTATATTCGTTTAGCCTACACATGAGCACTGAATGTTTTTCCAATTGACTAGGTCTGATTTTATTTGTGTGGAAAGTGTCTTGTAGTTTAATTCATATAGTTTCTGACTTTTCCTTGGCAGATAGATTCCCAAATATTTTATACTATCATCTGTTATTTGAAATGGAATTCAGTTTTGTATCTCTTGCTGCTGAACTTTGTTGGTAATATATAAAAATGCTGATGATTTATGCAATTCATTTTGAATCCTGCAACTTTGCTAAAGTTGTGAATTGTTTCTAATAGTTTCTTAGTTGAGTCTCTAGGGTTCTCTAAGTATACCATCATGTCATCTGCAAAGAGTGATAATTGGATTTCTTCATTGCCTACTCTAATTCCTCTTATCTCTTTTTCTGCTCTTATTGCCAAAGCTAACATTTCTAATACAATATTAAATAGTAATGGTGACAGTAGGTAGCCTTGTTTCACTCCTGATCTTATTGGGAATGGTTCTAGTTTGTCTCCATTACATACGATGCTTCCTGATGGTTTTAAGTAGATGCTACTAATCATTTTAAGGAAAAGCCCATTTATTCCTATACTCTCTAGTGTTTTTAATAGGAATGGGTGTTGGATTTTATCAAATGCTTTTTCTGCATCTATTGAGATAATCATATGGTTTTTGTTAGTTTGGCTATTAATATAATTGATTGTGCTGATAGTTTTCCTGATATTGAACCAGCCATTCATTCCTGGTATAAATCCTACTTGGTCATAGTGTACTATCCTGGGGATTACTTTCTGTAATCTCATTGCTAATATCTTATTTAAAATTTTTGCATCAATATTCATTAGGGAAATTGGTCTATAGTTTTCTTTCTCTGTTTTCACCCTACCTGGTTTAGCTATCAGCACCATATCGGTCTCATAGAAGGATTCTGGCTGTATACCTTCTGTCCCTATTTTCTCAAATAGTTTGTGTAGTATTGGAATTAATTGTTCTTTGAATGTTTGGTAGAATTCACATGTAAATCCATCTGGCCCTGGAGATTTTTTCTTAGGGAGTTGGTTAATAGCTTGTTCTATTTCTTTTTTCTAATATGGGGCTATTTAAATACTTTATTTCCTCTTCTGTTAACCTAGGCAATCTATATTTTTGTAGATATTCCTTCATTTCATTTAGATTATCAAACTTAGTGGCATAAAGTTGGGCAAAGTAACTCCTAATTATTACTCTAATTTCCTCTTCATTGGAGGAAAGTTCTCCCTTATCATTTTTGAGACTAACAATTTGATTTTCCTCTTTCCTTTTTCTTATCAAATTAACTAAAGGCTTATCTATTTTCTTGTTTTTTTTTTCATAAAACCAATTCTTAGTTTTATTTATTAATTCAATTGTTTTCTTATTTTCAATTTTATTAATTTCCCCTTTTATTTTTAGAATTTCCAATTTGGTATTTAATTCAGGGTTTTTAATTTGCTTTTCTAGGTTTTTTTTTAATAATAAGCCCAATTCATTGATCTTTTCTTTCTCTATTTTATGCAAGTAAGCATCTAGAGATATAAAATTGCCCTTTATAACCGCTTTGGCCATATCCCACAAATTTTGGTATGTTGTCTCCTTATTGTCATTCTCCTGGATGAAAGTACTGATTGTGTCTATGATTTGCTCTTTCACCCATTCATTCTTCAGGATTAGATTAGTTAATTTCCAATTAATTTTTGGTCTATTTTTTCCTGGCCTTATATTGTATATGATTTTTATTGCATCATGATCTGAAAAAGATGCATTTACTATTTCTGCCTTTCTGCATTTGATTTTGAGGTTTTTATGCCCTAACACATGGTCAATTTTTGTATAAGTTCCATGGACTTCTGAGAAAAAAGTAAACCCTCTACTGTCTCAATTCAATTTTCTCCAAAGATCTATCATACCTAACTTTTCTAACAATTTGATTTCCCTCCCTAGTTTCTTTCTTATTTATTTTGTGGTTTGATTTATCTAATTATGAGAGAGCAAGGTTGAGACCCCTCACTAGTATAGTTTGGCTGTCTATTTCCTCTTGCATCAATCTTAATTTCTCCCCTAGGAATTTGGATGCTATTCCACTTGGTGCATATATATTTAGTATTGATATTGCTACATTATTTATGGTACCCTTTAATAAAATATAGTTTCCTTCCTTATCTCTTTTGATTAGATCTATCTTTGCTTTTACTTGATCTGATAGGATTACTATCCCTGCTTTTTTTTGTTGTTGTTGTTGTTCACCTGAAGCTTAATAGATTCTGCTCCAGCCTTTTACCTTCACCCTGTATGTGTCACTATGCTTTAGATGTGTTTCTTGTAGACAACATATTGTTGGATTCTGGTTTTTAATCCAGTCTGCTATCTGCTTCTGCTTTATGGGAGAGTTCATCCCATTCACATTCACATTAAAATAACTAATTCTATTTTTCCTGCCATCTTATTTGCCCGAGTTGTTTTTCCCTTCCCTTTCCCCTTTCTCCCTTCCCCCCTCCTCAGTATTTTGTTTTTGATGACCCTCTCCGGCAAACAATCCTCCCCCCTTTAGAGCCCCTCCCCCTTTTTTACTCCTTTCCCCTGATTCTTCTATTTTCCCTTCTACTAGTTCATCCCTTTCTTTTCCTCCTTTCCCTCCCACTTCCCCATAAGGAAGGACAAGTTTCTCTGTGAAACCAAATGTGTCTGATATGCATTTTTAGGGCCCAATCGGATGTGAGTAAGATTTACACAATACTCATCTCCCTCCCTTCTCTCCCTCAATTATATTAGGTTTTCTTTGCCTCTTCATGAGATTTTACCTTATTTTTACCCCCTTTTTTTAACCTTATTTTAACACCTTTTCCCTCTTTCCCCCAGTATGATAGCCGTTCCCTCTCTAGTTTTCTTTTTCATATTATCAAAGTTATATCAGATTATATCCCCAATCTTTAAGTATCCCCAAAGTAGAAATAAAGTTCTCAAGAGTCCTTTCCTTTTTACCTTTTTATGCTTCTCTTGAGGTCTGTGTTTGGAGGTCGAATTTATTGTTCAGATGTGGTCTTTTCATCAGAAATTGGTGAAATTCACCTATATCATTAAATAACCATCTTCTTCCCTAGAGGATAATGTTCATTCTAGCTGGATAGGTTATTTTTGGCTGTAATCCAACTGGTTTGCCTTTTGGAACATCTGGTTCCAGGCCCTTCAATCCTTCAATGTGGAGGCTGATAGATCATTTGTGATTCTAATTGTAGATCCTCAGTATTGGAATTGTTTCTTTCCAGCTGCTAACAATATCTTTTCCTTGGTGTGATAGTCCTGAAATTTAGCCATGATTTTACTTGGGGTTTTAATTTTGGGGTCTCTTTCAGGAGGTGATTGGTGAATTCTTTCAATGGTGATTTTGCCTTCCAATTCTACAACCTTAGGGCAGTTTTCTTGCAGGATTTCCTGGAAGATAGTGTTTAGATTCTTTTTTTTCATAATGGCTTTCAGGAAGTCCAATAATCCTTAGATTGTCTCTCCTGGATCTATTTTCCAAGTCAGTTGTTTTTCCTAGGAGATATTTCATATTTTCTTCTATTTTTTTCATTTTTTTGTTTTTGACTGATTCTTGAAGTCTTATTGAGTCATTCACTTGCATTTGTTCAATTATTATTTTTAATGTGTTGTTTTCTTCAGTTACCTTTTTTAGCTCCTTTTCTAACTGGCCAATTTGTTCATTGCATACTTTTTCCACTTCACCAATTTTGTTTTTCAATAAATTGGTGTCTTTTTCATATCTCTTTTTCAGGGCATTATATTCTTCTTGCAGGGCATTATATCCTTCTTGCACTGATCTCAGTTTATTTCGCCATTTATCATCTAGCTTTCTTTTGAGATTCTTTGTGCAGTCTTCCAGGAAGGCCTTGTGGAAGGCGGACCAGGTTATATCTCCCTTGATGGTGTCTTCTGGAGTTGCTTTGCCTATAGGAACCTCAGGATCTAGGGTCTGCCCTTCTTTCTCTCAATAAAAGCTGTCTATGGTCAGAGCTCTCTTCTGCTTCTTACTCATTTTTTAGAGAGCTTGGGGGTCTGTTTAAAGCTAGAGAAGTGGCCACTTTGGTAGTTTGCTTTGGAGCAATTCAACTAATTAACTTCCGGTGCTGGGCCGGTGGGGCTAGGACTTTCCTCGATTTACTCCTTATAAATGGCAAATCTGCCAAAATACCTGCCCCCAATCAGGGCAGAGTGTCCCTAGTGCCTCAGAAACACTCCCAGGGTGTTTAGAGTTTCGGCCATGCTGAGCTGAGTCCCACCCAGTTCTCTGCCTTCAGTTCTGAAGCTGCACTGAGCAAACTGCTTACCCTGCTGCCTGACTAAAACAGACCAGCTATGAAGTTCTTCTGAAGTAACTGCAAGCATGTTTCGTAGTCAAAATATTGACTTAAAGATCAGTTCAGAGGCTTATTTTATTGTTGATTTGAGAGAAGGTCAGAGGAGGACACAAAGAGTCATATCTTCACTCTGCCATCTTGGCTCAGCCCCCTCCCAATTTTTTTTTAAAGAAAAGATCAATGAATTGGGCAGTCAATTAAGAGACTAAAAATAAAAAAGACTAACTAAAAATTAAACTCCTAATTAAACACTAAAATAAAAATTTTGAAAATCAAAAAGAAAAGGAAATAAGTTTTCCTGTGACAAAGACAGGGATGGCTCTTCTCTTAGACATTGCTGGCAAGATTCTTTCTAGTCTTCCTTTTAAAAAAAAATAGCATTTTTCTCCCAATTACATGTCAAAGCAATTTGTAGCATTCATTTTTACGAGCTTTTGAATTCGATATTTTTCTTCCTTCCCTTCTCTCTTTCTAAAATGGGAGGCAATTCAGTGTAGGTTATACATGTGCTATCACGTAAAACATTTTGCTTTATTAGTCACATGTGAGAAAGAAGAAACTAATCAAAAGGAAAAACACACACACAAGAATAAAGCAAGTGAAAAAATGTGCTTGAATCTGTGCTCAATGTTAATCCGTTGTTCATCTGGATGTGAATAACATTTTCCTTCCTAAGTCCTAAATCTAATAAATCCACAATATATTGGATTATTGCGTCACTGAGAAGAGTAAGTTATTCATAACTGATGATCACATGATGTTGTTAAGACTATTTAGAATGTTTCCTGGCTCTGTTCTTTTCACCTTGTATCAGTTTGTACAAATTATTCCAAGTTTTTCTGGTCTTTCTCTTCATCATCTCTTATTGTACAAGGATATTCCATTATACTCATATAACACATTTTCCTCAGCTATTTCCCAATAAATGAGCATTCTCTCAGTTTCCAAGATTTTGCCACCATGAAAAGGGTGAGAATAAATGTTTTTACATATGTACATCCTTTTTTTCCTTTTTTTATTGTTTCTTTGAAATACAGTTCTAGTAGTTGTATTGCTGGATCTAAATAATTTGATTGTCCTTTAGGCATAGTTCCAAATTGCCTCCAGAATGGTTGAATCAGGTGGATCACAACTCTACCAAGAGTGCATTTGTGCGCCAATTTTTCCACATCTTCCCCAAACATTTATCATTTTCCTTTATTTGTTATTTTAGTCAATCTGATACATAAGGCATAGTTTCTTAGAGTTGTTTCAATTTGCATTTCTCAAAACAAAAGTGATTTAGAGAGATAGGGATATTCTGGGAAGATGGTAGAATAAATCCTAAAATTCCAAGCCCCTCAGATTTCCTCAAAAAAAGGACAAAATACATTTCAGATCAAAGAGCAATAAAAATAAATAAGAGTTAGGACAAAATAGGGGTCTTCCTGACAATTAGAAAAGATCTAAAGAAAGATACCAGGACTGTGCTTTGGCACATGTGATGTGTAAACATCTGCAGGTCAGTTCCACTGAAATAGCAAGCAGTCAGCCCTTGCACTAGGTGGGTTCAGAGGTAGCCTTATTGCAGTCACAGGAATTTTCACTTCCCAGAAAATGTGAGAAGTTCAGTAAATGAGTACAGGAAGATTGAGGGAACCTCAGCTAATGAGAACAACAGGCCCAACTATGCTGCCAAAAAGTGGCCCTGGGAGAAAAAGAAACAGCAAAGCCTGGTGACTGCAGAAGCAGTACAGCATGGACTCTCCTGGATGTGGGTATTTGCAAAATAGTGGGTTTCTTGGTTTTAATGAAGAGAAAACTGAAAGAAGACCTGAAATGAAAGGCACCACCCCCTACACCCTAATAGTAAGATGAATACACTAGCAACTGCTATAATTTTTTTAATGAGTAGGCAATGGAGGGGGAAAAATACCTAATAATATACTGTTACTATGGAAATAGAGAAGATTTGGGTTCATCTTAGAGAAAGATTCTGAAGCAACAAAAATCCAATCCTACCAAAGGAGGAATATCAAATGGTCACCTGTTCAAAAAACAATCATTGAAAGACCCCAAAAATACTTCAAAAATCAGATGAGAAAATTGAGAGCAAAATTAGGTAATTAATTAAGAAGAAGAAAAATACAAATAAAACAAGATATGGAAAAAATCAATCAACTAGAAAATAAGATCCAGAATCTGAAAGAAGACAATGACTCCTTGAATTAGGCAAGGTGAAATCATCAAAGTTATGAGAAGAAAAAATAATTTTTAAAATGTAAAAAAATTAAAAACTAGATGAGAATGTGCTTATATGAAATATGATTGATCAGAAGAACAAATAAAGAAAAGAATATATAAGAATAATTGGACTAAAGAAAAAAATATATAAAGGGGCAGTTAGGTGGCACAATGGATAGAGCATCAGCCCTGAAGTTAGGAGGACTTGAGTTGAAATCTGGTCTCAGACACTTAACACTTCCTAGCTGTGTGACCCTGGGCAAGTCACTTAAACCCAAATGCCTCTGCAAAAAAAAAAAAAATTATTAAAATAATTGGACTGCATAAAGGTATTATGATGAAAATAATCTTGATATAATAATATGTTAATTAAAGAATATTTTTTCTTAAATGAGGACAAGAGGGGGAAGTAGAAATAGAAAAAATCCACCAAAAACCCTGAAAGGGATCCTAGAAGAAAAGCTTACAGGAACCTCACAGCCAAATACTGAAATCCCCAGGTGAAGGAGAAAATATGAGCACCAAGAAAAAATCATTTGAAATATAGTGATCCCCAAATTAGAATTACATAAGATCCAGCAATGGCTACATTAAAAGACCACATGTCTTGGAACATTATATATCAAAATACAAAATAACTGGTATTGTAGACAAACATCATAATCAGAAAAGTTAAGCATAATCCTGAATGAAAAAAGTGGACATTCAATAAATTGCCAGATTTTCAGGATTTAGTTGTAAAAAGACCTGAACTTAATAGAAAATTGGATATATAAGATTCAAAAAATGTATAAGATAAACATCAAGTCTAATTACAAGGATGTACTAATTCATTTCATACTTGGAAACATAACCCATGCCTAAAATTGGCAGTCATATTTGTGTAATTCCAAAAAATATGGTTGGGATAGAGCTGAGTATGACATGATTCTAAAAATTAAAACCATGTAAGAAAAGGTAAAAAAAATAATTATGTTATACAAATGAGTTGTGAAAGCAAGAATGAACATGGAGTAGTTTGATGAGCTGGTAGTTCTGGAACCCTACTTTCATCGGTAATAAGTTAAAGAGTGAATATTACATATATATATCTAAAATGGTATAAAAATATTCTAAATTTATAAAGAAATGAAGGGCAAAGAAAGGATAGGAGAAATTAAAAAGGGTGTGTGGATTAATGATAATGGTATAAGCTGTATAGATAATGGGATAAAAAGGGAGGAAAGGGATGGGATGAGAGGATAAGAGAGAAATACTTGAGGGAGCTGGGTAAGTTAAGTAAGGACAGGACCAGGGTAGTGGACAGAAATAAAACATAAGAGTCAGTAGGAAAAGTAAATAAAAGATGCATAAAAACTTAATAATGATGATCATTAATAGAATTGATAAGAAAAAATTCAGGGGTAGTAATCACTGATCACAAGTCAAAAATTAGATTTAATACAAAAGAAAAAAGATTTAAAAAGATAATTGATATGTCAGTCATATTTATAAATATTGTTTTAGACTATTTAAAATAACTAGACAGTATAAGATTAGAATATGTTATGGTATAAGAAATGATGACTTGGAAGCAAGGAAAATATGGACAATACTGAACAAAATATGGAACATTCATTATGTAGGCTTTCTTGAAAAGGAATTTATTTTTTCATTTTTTGAATCCTTTCTTATGTTCTGCTGTGCCCATGACTATGCTTTTTTTTTTCTTTTTCTATGCTGTAGTTGTTTCAATTTTTTTTCTTTCAAAAATTAATTCATAGCCCTTCTTCATATAAATAGTTTTGATTTCTTCATTGGAAAACTATATGTTCATATTCTTTGAACATTTATCAATTGGGAAATGGCTTGTAGTCTTATAAATTTGACTCAGTTATCTATATATTTGAAAACTGAGGTCTTTATCAGACACAATTGCTTTAAAGATTATTTTTCAGCTGTAAACTTTCTTTCTAATCCTGGGTGCATAGATTTTGTTTGTACAAAAGTTTATTAATTTAATATCAAAATCCTATATTGTGCATTTCATAATACTCCCTATCACTTGTTTGATCATGTATCATTCCCTAGCCACAGATCTGATGGGCAGATTATTGCTTGCTCTTCTAATTTGTTTATGGTGTTACCCATTCTGTACAAATAAGGAACACATTTTGACCTTATCTTGGTATACAGTGTGAGACTTTGGTGTAGGCCAAGTTTATGTAGTCTTATTTTCCAGTCTTCCCAACAGTTTTTGTTTTTTTCCAAAAAAGTTAGGGTTTGCGTTTATCAAATACTGGCCTATTATGGCCATTGACTACTGTGTCTTATATACCTAATCTATTCCATTACATCTACCTAACATTCTGTATCTTAGCCAGCACTAGATAGTTTTGATGATTACTGCTTTATAATAGATTGATATCTGTTATTGCTAAGCCACATTACTTTGTATTTTTTTCCATTAATTCCCTTCATATTCTTGACCTTTTGTTCTTTCAGGTGAATTTTGTTATTTTGTTGTTTTGGTATGGCTATGAATAAGTAAATTAGATTAGGCAGAATTATTATTTTTATTATGTTGGCTCAGATTACCCATGAGAAATTGACATTTTTTCTGACTGTTGAAATCAGACTTATGTGAAAAGTGTTTATAGTTCTGTTCATATAGTTTTTAGGTTTATCTTGGCTGGTTGTCCTGGCAAATCACTAAGTATTTTGCATTGTTTGCGGTTATTTTACATGGAATTTCTCTTTCTATCTCTTGCTGCTGGACTTGTTGTTCATATAAAGAAATGCTCATGATTTATGTGGGTTTACCTTAAATTCTGCAACTTTGCCAAAGTTGTTAATTATTTCAAGTAGTATATGTTCTAGTGATATGAACTAATAGTTTTTCAAAAGGACAAAACAAAATTATCTATATTCATATAAATTCTCTAAATCACTATTGATTAGAGAATTGCATGACAAAACCATTTTCAGATTCTACCTCACATCTAACAAAATAGCTAGCATTATAGAAAAGGAAAATTTCAATTATTGAAAGATGTGTGGAAAAATAGGTACACTAATGCACTGTTAGTGGTATTGTAAACTGTTCCAAGCATTCAGGGGAACAATTCTGAATCATATCCAAAGAGGTAAAAAAAAAAAAATTGTGTAATACCACTACTAGATCTGTATACCAAAGAGATCAACAAAAATAGAAAAATATCTATATGCAAAAAATATTGATATCCTTTGTGATGGCAAAGAAATGAAAATTGAAGGGGTGTCTATCAATTAGGAAGTGGTCCAACACATTTTAATTTATTATTGTGATGAAATACTATTATGCTTTAAGAAATGACAAACAGAATGGTTTCAGAAAAATAAATACCCAGGAAGACATATGATTCAAAGTGGAGTACAATCAGTAGAACTATACACAGTAACAAGAATATTTAAATGATGATCAACTGCTAAAGATTTAGCTATTCTGACCAATACAATGATCAAATATAATTCACAAACACTCATAAAAAATGCCGTCTACCTCCCCTGAGAAAATTAATTAAATCCGAGTGCAAATCACAGTACAGTTTTTTCACTTTGTTTTTTATTGATTTTTTTTGCAACAATATTAACATGGA
This sequence comes from Myrmecobius fasciatus, assembly GCA_023553655.1. Taxonomy (NCBI): domain Eukaryota; kingdom Metazoa; phylum Chordata; class Mammalia; order Dasyuromorphia; family Myrmecobiidae; genus Myrmecobius; species Myrmecobius fasciatus. The sequence continues at coordinate 607,797 of JAJPUD010000627.1, read as the reverse complement.
AATGTTTTATTTAATTTCACATGTATAATTTATATCAAATTCATTGTCTTCTCAATGATTTGGGGTGATATTGGAACAAAGGAATTAATACAGAATTAAATTTTTAAATATTAAAAATAGTTTATTTTATTAAAATAAAATAAAGTGACTGTCTTCACCATCATCAATTCCAAAATTCATCTAGAAATGAATAGAATTTTTCCACTTATTGCACCAGAATTTCAATCATCAGTTGACTAATAGAGAATATTACAATAACTAATATTCAATCAAATTATACTTCTTTTTACAGAACAAAATTATTTGGAATGTTTATTTTTAAATTTAATCTGACTTTTCAAAATTGAATAATTCACTTTCCTAGATTGATTTTTCTCATTTAAGTAATTAAAAAACCATTTATAAATAACTTGCAAATGAACCAGGAAATAGAGAAACCAATAAAATACAATTACTTCTGCCCTCAATAAGGTTACATTTTATTAAGGGAAAAATCTACTGTAACAGGTAAAATGTATGTGGGAAATTCATCCATTTTCTTACTTCACTTTAACCCAGGAGTTCTGGCTAAAGGCTGATTAGAATTACTTTTGGGAATTTGATTCATTGGCTTATCTTCATATTTTAATAATACACTCACTAAAATACTATTGAGAGGCAGTTCATTATGTTCTGGTATACTTTTAAAAAGTTGATGCATGCCAAATCAGGATGAGCTTTCTCACTACATGTCAATCAGGTAAGAAATTGATTTCCAATAAGGCACTGAGGGTTGTTTACACTCACAGTACTTAGAGTTTCTTCAAGGAACTAGTTGCTATTATTCTTGAATTAGAGAAGTTTCTTCTGAGCAAAGGGAATGTTTGTATTTCACTTGAGTTAAAAAAGGTGTCTGTCCAGTGCACCTGCTCTTTAGGCAATTTTCTAGAATGACATTATATCTAATCTTTATGGTTGGATATAAAGTAGGATTAATGGGCATGACTCATGGTACCACTGGGAACTTTGTTTACAGACAGGAAATAAGGCTTTTAACTCTAACTAAAGATTTTGCTTATTTGTAAAGTCATTATTTCACGCCATTTCTCTTATAATATAGACTACAATTACAAAAGTTGGTAAGTAGGAAAATCGACAAAATTCTAAAAATTGACTGATTTTGGAAGGGCAAACATTTGGTGAAATTTATAGCCATCACCATTATGGAGGTGAATCAAGGTAGTTCACCTTGGAAACATCTCAAAAATTGTTCATTCATATCATGATGAGAAATAGGAGGAATCACTGTGAATAGTAACAGACAATTAAAAGCAATATCTATAAATTTCTCAATAAAAATAAAAGCAAAAACTTTTACTCAGGGTTGTGTTTCTTTGGGAGGGAGGGTGAAGATTATCAATAGGCAACATTGTAAGTGGAAAACATTTAATTCCATAGATTACTATTTACAAATAACTGCTTATCTTTATCGGTGTTACTTTAATATTTGATGTTTAGTAGACAGTGGCTAAATAAGTATCTTTCTATCTTGGTTTTGTATTTTCATACATTTCTTGGGGCAAGTAGGTAATAAGAATGGATACAGAAACAACTTCTAAATAAGAACTGAGTTGCAATTCTACCTCAGACACTCATTCTGTTACCTTGGAGACATCACTTAACCTCTTTTTCCCCTCAATTTTCTCATTTGCAAGAGAGAAATAATATTTCACCTTCCTTAAAGGGTTTTAAATGAAGATCAAATGAGCAAACATATTTTTTCTTTTTTCTTTTTTTAATTATTAAAACTTTTTATTTGCAAAACTTATGTATAGGTAATTCTTCAACATTAACCCTTACAAAGCTTTCTGTTACAAATTTTTCCCTCCTAGTCCCCACCTTTCCCCTAGATGGCAGGAAATCCACTACATGTTAATTATGTTAAAATACTTGACAAATTGAATTTATGTATACATATTTCCATACTTATCATTGTTGTGCAAGAAAAATCGTGTCTACAAGAAAAAAGAAAAAAAAATCAGATGAAGAAACACAATGCAAGCAAACATCAACAGAGAGCATGAAAATGTTATGTTGTGGTCTACATTTCATATCCCTCTCTCAGAGTGTATATGACTTTCTTCACCAAACAATTGGAACTGGTTTGAAACATTTCATTGTTGAAGAAAGCCATGTCCATCAGAATTGATCATCATATAGCATTGTTGTTGCCATGTATAATGATCTCCTGGTTCTGATGAGCAAACATATTTATGCAGTCAATAAACCTTAAGCCACTATATAAATGTTATCAGTTTTGTCATTGTTATTATTAGTTGTCAATATAGAGTTAAAAAGTACCTCAAAGACCATGTCTTTCATTTTACAAGTAGGGAGACTGAAGGAATGGACATTGAGTTATTTCCTGAAAGTTTCACAAGCACAGACAGTCAATGAAAAGATGTGAATTTTTCCACTGTTACTTCCCCTTCAACTGGACCACATTGCCTTGCTTTCCAATCGATAAATTTGCCCAAATAACCACTTTTGCTGAATATTGTATCTGTATATTTTCACATCATTCATGTAAAGTCATGGATTTTATCCACTAGCAGGACAAATAAGACTGAACAAGTCATTATTCAAATTCTTCTTCAGCAGGGCTTCTAAGAAATGAAGGTCACCATTGGGTGATGAAGTTATTATTGGAAGACAGAGGCATATGAGTAGATATTTATAATTAAATATGACCTTTTATGTCCTCCATTCCATCTCTAACTGAATGAAAGAACTAATATATTATTGTTCTTATTTTCCTATTCAATATTTAAAATATATACATATGTGCTTGCAGAAATCAACACTTAAATCTTTTTTACATCACTAAACTGGAAAAATATAGACTTTCTGATATTGATGATTACAAAATGTAAATTAAGAAATGAAAAACATAAATTCAATAAATTCTAGCTATCCTGGCTGATGATTTTAGTTTAACAACTATTATGTAAATGCATTATCAAAAATCAAAACAATACTACGAAATAGAAATGGATTTGCCTAAATGTCAAGGACTACAAAATAATTGTCCTCAAAATAAGTAAAATTCTACTCTAGCAAGCATTTATATTAATTTCTATTATTGTAATTACTCACAGATACACTAAAATCAAATTTATGAATTAAAGAATTGTACAGTATGGCAAATTATATTACTAAAAGGAAATTTGTTCTTCATTGCTGTAACTTTTTTCTGTATGGAATTAGAGGGTAAGGGTAAAATCCAAAATGTTAATAACAAAATGAAACAGTGGATTGTAAGAAAAATTAAATGAAGTTTAAGAATGTATTATGTAGAAGATGGGGGGGTAAGGCTGAGCCAAGATGGCAGAATAGTAGGAAGAAAAAAACAAGGCTCATCTCTAGAAAATGTACCAAACTGAATTCTGACAGGGAAATCTAAGTAAGGGTTTCAATCAATCATTTTTTCCAAAACAGGTCTTCAAAAGAAGAGAGATGGAGAAGTCTTTGGGCATAGGCCGAAGTCAGGCCAGGAGTAAGCTGAAATATTCCAGTCCAAGTATAGGTTGTGTATATGGGCAAAAGGTCCTATACAGGCATCTTCCAGACCTATATTGGATATCCATACTATAAAGAAGCATCAAGGAGGAACTTTCTCCCCTATTCCCCTACTCAAACCAAGTCACAATTCCAGAGTGGACTCACACCCACCTTTGATATTCTGAAGAAAAGAGTTCTCAGGCCTGAAGTGGCCTACAAGTGATACAAGCTCAAAAACAATCAACCTTAATATTCTAGGAAAAGAGAAGGGTCTCAGTTCCAGCTACTAGGTGAGTGTGAAGTCCCCAGAGGAAAAACATACATAGCAATCCAAGACTAAAAGGAAAACTCATAATTCTTTCACTGTGAACTAGCAAAATTATATCTCTTTCTGATAATAACTGACTTAGGAGTAGTCTACTATATAGCTCACAACCCAAATCAAGCCAGGAACTTGTAGAGATAAAACCAGAGGGATAGCAACCAGACTTTGACCTTGAATCAACCATTTAGGGAAGACTTGAAATTTTGCAAGTTCACAGCCTGAGCTATCTCCAAGATTCCCGAACAACACAATATTTAAGATCGTAAGAAACCAGCAATGGAACTATCCAGATTTTTCCTCCAAAAGTGTACAGACCCTAGCCTAAATATCAAATTCAAAAGCAGGAAGTAGGCTAGAAAAATGAGCAAATAGAAAAAAAAACCCATACTAATATCTATTATGGTGAAAAGGACACTTAATGAACAAATAAACAGAAAGAGGGAGGGAGAGAGGGAAGGAGAAATGAAAAAAGGAAGGAAAGAATGCTTTGGGAACAAATTAAAACTGAACTCCTAAAAGAGATAAAGCAAGAATTTTTTAAAAAAAATAATTTTTATCAATGAAATGAGAATACTAGCTGGAAAAAAGTAAAAGAAATTAGAAGTGTGAGGAAAAAAATTGGAAAAAGAATTAACAACTTGGTACAAAAGATATAGAATCTCGTTAAAGCAATAAACTCTATAAAAATTAGAATAGACCAAATAGAAGCTGATGAATCTATGAGACAATAAGGAATATTAAAAGTGAAGTACATCAAAACAAAGACAACTGATTTGGAAAACAGAAAAATAAAACATTAATACTCATCAAACTACCTGTATGCCATTAACCAAATTACAGCTAAATATAATACTTCTAAAAATAAAAAAAACCCATATAAACTTCTAAGAATCAGAGTGAAAAGTTTGAATAAGTGTAATCCAACAATCACATTCTTAAACTAATCCCAAAATAAAAACTTGGAGGAACACTGGAATCAAAATCCTGAGCTTCCAGGTCAATGAAAAAATACTGAAAGCCACCACTAAGAAATACTTTAATGATGGAGGAACTACTCACGATTATACAAAATCTAGCAGCTCTGAGTCTAAGAGAAAAGGAAATAGTGAAATATAATATTGCAGAAATAAAAGAATAGAGATTTGGCCAATACAGAAATTTGTTTATGATAGTGTATATCTATATATGTATATGTATGTATATATGTATATATGTGTGTGTACGTATGTATGTATTATTTCTTTTTGAATGCTTTCAATATTTTCTCCTTGGTGTGAGAATTCTGGAATTTTGCTATAATATTCCTGGGAGTTTTCATTCTGCGATCTATTTCAGGAGGCAGTTGGTGGATTCTTTCAATTATATTTTACTTTCTGGTTCTAGAATATCATGACAATTTTCTTTGATAAATTCTTGAAAGATGATGTCCAGGATCTTTTTTTTTTTGATCATGACTTTCAGGTACACCAATAATTTTTAAATTATTTCTTCTGGGTCTATTTTCCAGGTCAATTATTTTTTCAATAAGATATTTCACATTTTTTCCTATTTTGTTTTCATTTTGGGTTTTTTTCTTAGTTGCATCTTGATTTCTTATGAAGTCATTACTTGCCATTTGTTCAATAATATTTTCAATGTATTCTTTTCCTCAATGAGCTTTTGTATCTCCCAAACGGAAATCATTTGGCCAATTTTGCTTTTTAAGATTTTGACTTTATCTTCTTCTGACTGTGTTTTGATCTTCATTGTCACCATAATAACTTTATGTGGTCAGAATCTTTTTCTGTTGTCTGCTCATTTTCCCAGGTTATTACTTGGCTTTTAACTCTGTTAAACTCTCTGTTTTCAGGATGGAGGGGTGCACTGTCCTAAGCTTCAGAAGTTTTGTGAAGCTGTTTTCAGAAATTATTCTAGGAACTTATACTATGAGCTAGCACTGGCACTCAGATTTGAGTATGGGCAAAGCAACAAGATCTTGTCACAGTACCAGCAAAAAGGCCTCCTGAAATCTTTCTCTGTTCCAGCCTCCCCAGCCTGTGTACTGAGATCTTCAGATGTCACTGTTGCTTTTTGGTGACTGTCACTGCCACAGTCACTGCTATTGCTCCACTGTTGATTCATTCTATGGTTCCCAAAGCCTGGTTTGCTGGGTTTCCTCTCACTCCCTACTGCACCAAACCTTTCTTACCCAGTTGTCCTTTGTATCTGTGGGCTGAGAGGTCTGGAAAGGGTTCCTCTACTATTACAGAGGTTCTACCATCTGCTCTTGATTTCCTACAGCCAAGTTGTGCTGATATGGCCTATATTGGGATAGCAGTACACAACCACTCTAATGCAACAGACCCTTCCTGCTGACCTTCCAAACCTCCTTCAGCTGTAAAATTGTTCTACTCCATCTTTTTGTGTGTTCTGATGCTCTAAATTTTGTTTAGAGTAATTATTTAAATATATTTGAAGGGGATTAGAAGAGAATTTGAGCAAGTCTCTGTCTTCAGTCTGCCTCACATTTTGATTCATTTTTTAATTCATCAATTTAAAGAGAAAAAAAAAAACTTCCATTCCTAACTTTCATACAATCTGATAGATGCTTTTTTCACTGTATCATGACTATAATTAGATCTTCATGCCTCGTTCAAATTATTTTTTCATCACACTGTCTATGCTCTCTACCTTCCATCTTTCTATGATTTATTTCATTAAAATGTAAAATCCTTGAGGATAGGACACTTCTTTAATAAAAAAAAAAATTATCTCAATAGATGCAGGAAAAGCATGTGACAAAACCGAACACCCATTCCTATTAAAAAAACACTAGAGAGTATAAGAATCAATGGAGTTTTCCTTAAAATGATCAATAGTATCTATTTAAAGCCATCAATAAAAATCATATGTAGTGAGGATAAACTAGAACTATTCCCAGTAAGATCAAGGGTGAAATGAGGTTGCCTATCATTACTCTTGATATTCACTATGTATTAGAAATGTTATCTTTGTAATAAGAGAGGAAAAAAATTAAAGCAATTAAAGTAGGTGAATAGGAAACTAAATTATCACTCTTTGGAGATGATATGGGGATCCTAGAGAACCAACTTTAAAACTACTGGAAACAATTCACAACTTTATTTTTTATTTATTTTTATTAAAGCTTTTTATTTGCAAAATATATGTATGTATAGTTCCTCAAAATTGACCCTTGCAAAGCTTTCCATTACAAATTTTTCCCCCTAGTCCCCTCCCCTCCCCTCCCCTAGATGGCAGAAAGACCACTACATGTTAATTATGTTAAAATATTGACAAGTTGAATATATATATATGTATATATACATATTTCCACATTTAGAAAAGAAAAATCGTATCTAAGATATATATATATATAGATTATATATATATGGAAACCCAATGCAAGCAAACATCAATAGAGAGCATGAAAATGTTATGTTGTGGTCCACATTTCATATCCCTCTCTCTGGGTGTATATGGCTTTCTTCACTGAACAATTGGAACTGGTTTGAGACATTGCATTGTTGAAGAGAGCCATGTCCATCAGAATTCATCATCATGTAATATTGTTGTTTCTGTGTATAATGATCTCCTGGGGTTCTGCTCATTTCACTCAGCATCAGTTCATTCATGCAAGTCTCTCAAAGGCCTCTCTGAAATCATCCTGTTCGTTTCTTACAGAACAATAATATTCCATAATATTCATATACCATAATTTATTCAACCACTCTCCAATTGATGGACATCCATACAGTTTCCAGTTTCTAGACACTACAAAAAGGGCTGCCACAAACATTCTTGCACATGTGGGTCCCTTTCCCTCCTTTAAGACCTCTTTGGGATATAGGCCCAGTAGAAACACTGCTGGGTCAAAGGGTATGTACAGTTTGATAACGTTTTGAGCATAGTTCCAAATTGCTCTCCAGAATGGTTGGATCCATTCACACCAGCACTATATCAGTGTCCCAGTGTTTGCAAATCTGCTCCAACATTCATCATTATCTTTTCCTGTCATCTTAGCCAATCTGACAGGTGTGTAGTAGTACCTCAGAGTTGTCTTAATTTGAATTTCTCTTATCAATAGTGATTTGGAACACCTTTTCATATGACTAGAAATGGTTTAAATTTCATCATCTGAAAATTGTCTCTTCATATCCTTTGACCATTTATCTATTGGAGAGTGGCTTGAACAATTCACATCTTTAGCAGAGTTGTAGGATGCAAAATAAATCCACAGAACTCATCAGTATTTCTAAATGTTACCAATAAAATTCAGCAGCAAAGACACAAGGAAAAATTTCATTTAAAATAGCTGTTGATAATATAAAACATTTGGGAGTCTACCTACCAAGGCAAAGTTGGAAAGTATATGAATGCAATTGCAAAACACTTTCCACACAAATAAAGTTAGATCTAATCAATTGGAAGAATGTCAAGTGCTTATGGGTAGGCCAGGGTAATATAATAAACATGAAAATTCTTACTAAGTTAATCTATTTATTCAATGTCAAATCCCTCAAACTCTCAAAAATTATTTTACAGAACTAGCAAAAATAATATCAAAGTTTATCTGGAAGAACAAAAGATCAAGAATTTCAAGGGAATTAATAAAAAAAATTCAATGAATGTGACCTAGCTGTGCCAGACCTAATACTATATTATAAAGCAATAGTCTTCAAAACCATTTGGTACTGGTTGGTCAATGGAATAGATTACGTTCACAAGATACAATAATAAATTATTATAGCAATCTTGTACTCAATAAACCCAAAGACCTCAGCTTCTGTGAGAAGAACACACTATTTGACAAAAATTGCTGGGACCACTGGAAATGATTATGGCAGAAACTAACCATTGATTCACACCTAACACCTTATACCAAGATAAGGCCAAAAATGGGCTCATGATTCACACATAAAGGTAACATTAGAGCAAATTAAAAGAACAAAAGATAGTCTACCTCTCAGATCAGTGGAAAAGGAAGGAATTAATAGTCACAGAAGAACTAAAATATATTATGGAATGCAAAATAGATAATGTTGATTATATTAAGTTTAAAAGGTTTTTTTTCTTCAAATAAAGCCAATGAAGACAAGATTGGAATGAAAGCAGTAAACTGGGAAAAATTTTACATCCAAGGTTCTGATAAAGGCCTCATTTCTAAAGTATATAAAGAATTGACTCAAATTTATAAGAATATAAATATATATATAAGCTGTTCTCCAGTTGATAAATGGTCAAATGATATGAATAGCCAATTTTCAGAGGAAGAAATTAAAAACATTTCTAGTCATATGAATCAATGCTCTAAATCACTATTGATCAGCAAAATGCAAATTAACATAACTCTTAGGTACCACTACACACCTTTCAGATTGGCTAAAATGACAGGAAAAGATATTGATGAATATTGGAGGGTATGTGAGGAAACTAGGATACTAATACATTGTTGGTAAAGTTATGAATTGATTCAACCATTCTGGAGAGCAATATGGAACTGTGCCCAAAGGGCTATCAAACTGTACATAACCTTTGACCCAGCAGTATCTCTAGTGGATTGGCATCCCAAAGATATCATAAAAAAGGGAAAAGAACCCACAAAATACAAAAAAAAAATTGTAGCTGATTTTTTTGTAGTGGTAAGAAATTGGAAACTGAGTGGAAGCCCATCAGTTGGAGAATGGATGAATAAGTTATTGTATATGAATGTGAAGGAATATTATTGTTCGATAGGAAATGATCAGCAGGATGATTTCAGAGACACCTGGACAGATTTGAACTAAATGAAGTGAGTAGAACCAAGAGAACATTGTACACAGCAACAAGTTTATATGATGATCAATGCTGCTGAATGGGGCTCTTTTCAACAGTGAGGTGATTCAGGCCAGTTCCAATTATCTTGTGATGGAGAGAGCCAACTGCACCCACAGAGAGGGCTGTGGGGAGTGAAAATACAACATAGTATTTTCACTTTTTTGTTATTATTTGCCTGCATTTTGCTTTCTTTCTCATTTTTTTCTCTTTTCATCTGATTTATCTTGTGCAACATGATCATTGTGGATATATGTATAGTAGAATTTTATCTGTCTAGGGAAGGGGGTGGAGGAAAGGGAAGGAGAAAAAAAAATTGGAACACAAGGTTTTGCAATGATGAGTGTTGAACTATGTGTATGTTTTGAAAATAAAAAAAGCTTTGTAAAAACCAAATATGATGAAGTTTTGAATCACCTTATTCAGAGTAGTCTTCAGAGCCAAAGTCTGAATTTATATTATGACCATAATAAAGAAAAACAATTTCAAAAGATGCCAAAATTTGAATCAGTGTAGTGAATGATTATGACTCCATAGACCAAAAATGAATTCAGCTTTCCAGAAAATAGTGGACTAGAATAAGTAGAGAGAAGAGGATAGGAGCATGACATGCATTTATAGACACAGGCAATGTGTTTGGTTTTTTTTTTTATTTCATTGTTTTATTTTTTACAAGAGAAGTCTTTGATCGGAAAGATAATTAGTATGTAATTTAAGAATTAGAATAAAGTAAAAATTATCAATGAAACTTTAAACATACGTAAGAGAATACAAGTGGACAAAGTTAAATAAATAGTGTACATTTGTTCCTGTTGTGTTTAATTTCACATAAATATTATTTGCAAGTTGATATTAAGTCAACAATAAAGAAAATTCTCTTAAAAGGAAAAAAAAGTAAATTTGGAATAGTTTAGGCAGGAGATGATAAAAGTCTAAACTTTTGTGGAAAACAAAAATGAATAAAATTTTGCAAATGGTTACTTACAGAGACTAAAAGAATATGATATATTGACATTTTTAATTTATTAATCTATTGAACTAGGTGGTACCCTCAGCATAAATAGGAAACTTAAGAAAAGAAAAAGATTTAAGAAGAAAGATAAAGTTCTTTTTTTGGATTGCTGAGTATTAGATCCCCAAGGGGAATTTGATTGGAAATTATCAATAAGACAGTTGGAAATACAGGATTGGAATTCAAAAGAGAGGCTATGATTTGGGAAGCATCTATATAGGAATTATAATTGAACTTATGGGAGTTTATGAAGTCACCAAGATTGTAGAAAAATTTGATCAGAATAAAGGTAAAATATGACCTAGGAAAAGAAACTGAAAAAGGAAATTTCAGACAGGCAAAAGGTTCAAAGTGCCATAAAATACAGAGAAGAATAAATATATAAGGGGAAAGGAAGTCAATATTGTCAAATACTTAAGGTTAAGCAGAGGTCACAGATGATAAGTAAGGAGAAAAATACATCATTTTTGGCAATTGTGGAGAGAATAGTTTTCATTCTTTAGTAAATTCAAAAGTTTAAATGCAAGGAGTTGAGAAATGAATGAAAGTTAGAAACAATGGTATAGATGGCTCTTTTTTAGGTATTTGACTATAGGAGGAAAGAAAAATGTTATCTCTCTCAACTCACTGCCAAGGGGCTTTTTTAGAATCTATGAGAATTTGAACAATTTTTCTAACCAAAAAGTAGCATACCATTAATCTCTTAAGGTTTATTTCATGGAATTCAATTTCTGGCTTTTCAGATTAAGTCAGTCACTAATGTCACTCACTATTAAACATTAATTAGTTAGATTGACTGTTGCTATGGTACTATCTACTTTTTCTTATGTTTTCTTTCTGTTGCTTTTCCATTACTCCATTTTCTTATTAATTTTGACATAGTAAATTATTGCTAACAGCTTAAAACAAATTTGGAATTACATTGATAGTTATAAAATTACTTAATTTATGTTTGTTCCATTTTGATGAATATTTTTTCATTCATGTTTTTCTGAGAAATGGTCACCAGTAACACATTAGTAGTGGAAATAGCATAGTTGAGATTGTGTTTTCAGGCAATAATATGTTTCTTCATTCTGTCAACCAGTATTTTCTCACCTTTCTAGGCACTTTTCACACAACAGTTACAATTCTAACCTAAGTGTTAGAGAAAACTGTTTCTGAGTTTTAAAAAATACCAAAAGCTATCACAACAATTTTTACAATCACGAGACAGAATTGCCTTGACAACTCACACTGGCCAAATAAAATTTTGATGAGCTGTCTTGTAGCAGAAGCAGGAATTCAGCTTGAAAAAAAAATCCACTAACGGTAATAAATTTAAATATTTATAAAATCGACAAAAGAAAAGGTGGCAGCTTTATGATACTCTGGCATCACAATAATGAATATTACGTTGGTGTTTTCAGTTAGAAAAAATTGTTATATAACAATGAATTTTCCTCTTCTAAAAATCTTATTCTTATTCCTCATTAGGATATGGAGGATACCCTCAGTTGTTAAAGGCTATAGCAGTGAAACTTAAGAGGTTAAAGAAACATTAACAATTACCAACATGCAACATTACTCTCCTTTCTCTAGACCACTATGATAAGGATCATCTTAAATGTTTACTATGTGACAGGCAGTATCCTAAGCACCTGTATTACAAATATGAAAAGGAAACACAGTCCCTTATCACCAAAAAGCTTTCCTGCTAATGGGAGAAAACAACATAAAAGGAAACTGAAGGGAAGAGAAGGGAAGGTACCTGGAATAGATAATGAAGTGCAGAAGAATACATCTAAGTGGGAAATGAAGGTTGCCTGACCTCCGTTAATAGAGATTTTAGTAGGCACTCTCCACTTTCTTCTGTTATTGTTTTTTGTTTGTTTTTTGTGTGTTTTTGTTTTGTTTTGTTTTTTGCTGAGGTAATTGGGGTTAAGTGACTTGCCTCAGGTCACACAGCCAGGAAGTATTAAGTGTCTGAGGCCAGAGTTGAACTTAAGTCCTCCTGACTTCAGGACTGGTGCTCTATCCACCACTCCAATTAACTGCCTTACTCTCCACTTTCAATGAGAGGAAGAAACACCGAGGGCATAGGATACTGATGAGATGTAAGTTCCAGGGTTGGAAGAGATAACTGTGTTGTAGTAGAAGGGTTCAGAACACTACAATCAAGAGAAAAATGAACATTTTAAGGGAATAGGCGGCTTTTTCAAATATTATTCAATAATACAACCACAATTGCCAAAAATAGCATTTCTAAAGCTAAGGTGAAAGGATTTAGATTTTAAAGAGTTTCTGAACTTGGATAGAAAAAAATCATTCTTCCTTTTCCTTACTTCCAACAGAAAATTACCATTTACTTCTATGATTTAAAACTATTACTTTGAGAAGAGAACCTCACCAGATTGTCAGGGGAATCCATGACATAAAAAAGGAGAATAAATGCCCTGTCTAAAATATCTAAAAAGTATGAAATCATATTATGATTAACTTGACTGATTTTTTTTTATTTAAAAAGCATTTAATTTGCAAATTGTTAGTCCCAAAAAATGAAAAGGGAGAACTTTCCACCAATGAAGGGGAAATAAGAGCAATAATTAGGAGTTACTTTGCCCAACATTATGCCAATAAATTTAATAACCTAAGTGAAATGGAGGAATACCTACAAAAATATAGATTGCTCAGATTAACAGAAGAGGAAATAAATTACTTAAATAGTCCCATTTTAGAAAAAAAATAGAACAAGTCATTAATCAAATCCCTAAGTAAAAATCCCCAGGACCAGATGGATTTACATATGAATTCCACCAAACATCAAAAGAACAATAAACTCCAATACTATATAAACTATTTGGAAAAAAATAGGGAATGAAGGACTTCTACCAAATTCCTTTTATGACACAGACATGGTACTGATACCTAAACCAGGTAGAACAAAAACAGAGAAAGAAAATTATAGACCAATCTCCCTAATGAATATTGATGCAAAAATCTTAAATAAAATATTAGCAAAGAGATAACAGAAAATCATCTTCAGGATAATACATTATGACCAAGTAGGATTTATACCAGGAATGCAGGGATGGTTCAATATTAGCAAAAACTATTAGCATAATTGACTATATCAATAACCAAATTAACAAAAAATATGATTATCTCAATAGATGCAGAAAAAACATTTGATAAAATCCAATATTCAATCTGAATAAAAACACATGAGAATATAGGAATAAATGGACTTTTCTTTTAAAGTTGTCAGTAATATCTATTTAAAACCATCAGCTAGCATCATATGTAATGGTGATAAGCTGGAACAAGAAAAGGAGATTAAAGGAAGTAGGTCAGAAGGAAACCAAAGTATCACTCTTTCTGGATGATATAATGGTCTACTTAGAGAACCTTAGAGAATCAACTAAAAATCTATTACAATTGATCCACAACATTAGCAAAGTTGCAGGATACAAAATAAATCCACATAAATCATCAGCATTTTTATACATTACAAACAAAATTCAGCAGTAAGAGATACAAAAAGAAATTCTATTCAAAATAACTGTCAATAGTATAAAATATTTGGGACTCTATCTGCCAAGTGAAAGTCAGGAACTGTACGAACTAAACTACTAAACACTTGCCACACAAATAAAGTCAGACCTAATCCGTTGGAAAAATATCAAATATTCATGGGTAGGCTGAGCGAATATAATAAAAATGACAATACTACCTAAACTAATCTATTTATTTAGTGCTAAACCAAACTCTCAAGAAATTATTTTACTGACCGAGAAAAAATAACAACAAAATTCATCTGTAAGAACAAAAGGTCAAGAATTTCAAGGGAATTAATGGGGGGGGGGAAGCAAATTAAAGTGGCCTAGCTGTACCAGATCTAAAACTATATTATAAAGCAGCAGTCATCAAAAAAATTTGATACTGGCTAAGAAACAGAGTAGTTGATCAGTGGAATGGGTTAGGTTCACAGGACAATATACTAAATGACTATAGTAATCTAGTGTTTGACAAGCCCAAAGACCCCAGCTTTTGGGATAAAAACTCACTATTTGACAAAAACTGCTGGGATAATTGGAAACTAGTATGGAAGAAACTAGGCACTGACACACACCTAACACCATATAACAAGATAAGGTCAAAATGGATTCATGATCTAGACATAAAGAATGATATTACAAACAAATTAGAAGAATTTAGGATGGTTTACCTCTCAGATCTATGGAGGAGGAAGGAATTTGTGACCAAAGAAGAACTAAAGATCATTATTAATGGCAAAATAGATAATTTTGACTATATCAAGTTAAAAACTTTTTGTACAAACAAAACTGATGCAGACAAGATTAGAAGGAAAGTAATAAACTGGGAGAACATTTTTACATTCAAAGGTTCTGATAAAGGCCTCATTTATAAAATATATAGAGAATTATCTCATTTATAAGAATTCAAGCCACTCTCCTTCCAATTGATAAATGGTCAAAAGTTATGAGCTGACAATTTTCATATGAAGAAATGGAAACTATTTCTAGTCACATGAAAAGGTGCTCCAAATCACTATTGATCAGAGAAATGCAAATTAAGACAACTCTGAGGTACCACTACACACCTGTCAGATTAGCTAAGATGATAGGAAAAGAAAATGACAAATGTTGGAGGGGATGTGGGAAAATTGGGACACTGATAAATCATTGGTGGAATTGTGAACAGATCCAACCATTTTGGAGAGCAATTTGGAACTATGCTCAAAACGTTATCAAACTGTACATACCCTTTGACCCAGCAGTGTTTCTACTGGGCCTATATCCCAAAGAGGTCTTAAAGAAGGGAAAGGGTCCCACATGTGCAAAAATATTTGTGGCAGCCCTTTTTGTATTGGCAAGAAACTGGAAACTGAATGGATGCCCATTAATTGGAGAATGGTTGAATAAATTGTGGCATATGAATGTCATGGAATATTATTGTTCTATAAGAAACGTCCAACAAGATGATTTCAGAGAGGCCTGGAGTGACCTACATGAACTGATGCTAAGTGAAATGAGCAGAACCAGGAGATCATTATACACAGCAACAAGACTATACAATAATCAATTCTGATGGATATGGTTCTCTTCAAAAATGAGATGATTCAAACCAGTTCCTATTATTCAGCGATGAAGATAATCATATACATGCAGAGAGAGACCTGTGGGAACTGAGTGTGGACCACAACATAGCATTTGAATCCTTTCTGTGACTGTTGGGTTGCATTTTGTTTCCCTTCTTAGGTTGTTGGGTTTTTTTTCCTCTTTCTAGATCCGATTTTTCTTGTGCAGCAAGATAACTGTATAAATATGTATACATATATTAGATTTATCATATATTTTAACATATTTAACATGTATTAGAGTACCTGCCATCTAGGAAAGGGGGTGGGGGAGAGGAGGGAAAAATTTGGAACAAAAAAAAAATTTACAGAGGTCAATGTAGAAAAATTACTCATATGTTCTGTAAATAAAAAGCTTTAATAAACAAACAAAAAGCATTTGATTTGACAGAACAAGGAATTATTTCCAAAAAGTTTTATGCCTATTAAAACATTAAAATATTCAAAATGCATTAAAATATATAAGCAGGTAAATTTATTTAATAAAAATATGTAATTATAAATTTCATTCAAGGCATAAAAAAGAAAACATTTGTCAAAAGTTTTTGTCTCAGTAATAGAGGATATCAAGTATAAATAAAAATCTTTAGCTAGCATTTATGCAGTAATTAAAAACTGCAAAGTAAGGGGCAGCTAGGTGGTGCAGTGGTTAGAGCACCAGCCCTGAAGTCAGGAGGACCTGAGTTCAAATCTGGTCTCAGACACTTCCTAGCTGTGTGACCCTGGGCAAGTCACTTAACCCCAATTGCCTCAGCAAAAAGCAAAAAAAAAAAAAAAAAAAAACTGCAAAGTATTTTGTGTATATTATCATATTTGATCTTTATAACAATCCTACGTACATATTATTATTAGGCAGAGGGAGCTAGGTGGTGCAATATCTAAAGTGCTAGGCCTGATATAAGGAGGCCCTGAATTCAATTCCAACATCAGATACATGACCTTAGGCAAGTTACAACTTATCTTTGCTTCAGTTACTTCAACATTAAAAGGGGGATATTTATACCACTTTGCTCCCAAGGTTGTGTTAAGATCAATTATTTGCAAATACCTAACACAGGGCTTAGCACATAGTAGATATTATATAAATGGTCATATAATTTAATCATTATCCTCATTTTGCAGATAAGACAGCATTTGAACTCAGATCTTTTACACTACGAAGTCCAGTGCTCTATTCAATACACACATTTCTACCAAACTGATTTGTAATGCTCTAACATTAATGGGACCTTTCAGAGGTTTGTTTGAGGACAGCATCATTCTGTCTATTTCAAGCTTTGAAACAGTTCAGACACTCCCTAAAAGGATTCACTTCCCTTTAAAAGTGTTTAGTGACTTCTTCAGGTTTACAGAGCAAGCAAAAAACAGCATTTTCATTCATGTCTTCCAAACTCAGTACTCTATCCATTGTATAATTCATCTATCTCCTGACTATATAATGAAAGAAAAGCCTTTCTAAAGACTCATTTCCTTCTATGGTAGAAATTGATTTAAAACCATTCAAAAATAGATTAGTTTACCCATTGGCATTTATTTAGAGAGGGGGTGATTTTCATTCTGAAGAATGAAACATTTAAATTCTTTGAATACAAAAATAGAAGATAAGCATAACCATTACATGTAGAATGTTTTATGATGCCAAAGGACCAGAAGCATGACTGAGAATGGAAGATCTATCTTCTAAATATGACAACAATTATAAAACTAATATCACTCTGTATTATCAGTTTAATTGCCAAAATTGTGTACTTTTGTTTCTTAGCTTTCCTCTTCTGTCTTATTTAGATGATTCTATGTGTGTGTTATTATAAAAAGATTTTAATAGTCATTTCACGTTTAACAAATTTAATATAATATTTTTGATACTGTAATGATGGATCTGGTGGATAATAAAAGCAAAGAGATAGTAGTCAATATATTTTCCCTTTCAATATTAGACATCTTCCTTTTTTTTTCCACTTTTTTTTTTTTTTTTTTTTTTTTTTTTTTTTGCTGAGGCAATTGGGATTAAGTGACTTGCCCAGGGTCACACAGCCAGGAAGTGTTAAGTATCTGAGACCAGATCGAACTCAGGTCCTCCTGACTTCAGGGCTGGTGCTCTATCCACTGTGCCACCTAGCTGCCCCTTTGTCTTCCTTTTTTTTAAAAAAAGTTTTGCTCTTTTTTCACACTTACAACAGTCCTTTATATCTTCTTTATATATATATATATATGTATATATATATATATATCCCTTTGTTCTTTCTTCAATATATCTCACTTTTATTTTATTAATGTTTTTGATGGCTGTCTTTGTGAAGCTATGCACCAAATATTAATAAAGGATGCCTACTCCACATATTGCATGCTCTGGTGATGCTGGCAGGCTCCCTGGCTAGTCAAGTGAATTTTCTCAAAAGCACTAGAATCAAAGCAACTGCTCCTTGCAATAATGGGAAGATGGGCAGAACACCAGGAGTCTATTTCTAAGTGGACACATGACCAGGAACACATCTTCTAGCACAGAGAAAACTAAAAAGCTGTTCCAACACTCAGGAAAACTAATCTGCAGATAATAGAAGTTGGTTCCCATTATACTTTATTAAAGGGCAACTGTTTCAAGTGATTATAGAAAATCTTCCCAGGAATCAGGCTAAGTGACAGTGAGAGTAAAAGAACATGTTACTCTGTACAGGCTGTTTGAGCAACAAGGACAAAATTGCATATGTGTATCTATACAACATATTTCCTCTAAATATCATGGCTATAATTACTTTTTGAATTTTCTTCAGAAGTCCTTGGAAGATATGGAAAAAAAAACCTTTGGGTTTTATGGAGTACATCAACTGTAACTACCTAAAGGAAATTAAAAGATTGATTTATCTACAAAGTATAACAAACCTTGTTTTTGTTTAGTAAGTTTAGTTACGCTCACTTCCTTATGATCCCATTTTGGAGTTTTCTTGGCAAAGATATCAGGAGTGGTTTGCTATTTTCTTATCCAATGCATTTGAAAGTTGAGGAATTCAGGCAAAAAGGGTTAAGTGATTTGCCTGGGGTCACACAGGTAGTAAATGTCTGAGGCCACTTTTGAACTTATGAACATGAATCTTTCTGATTCCAAGTCCAGTGCTCTATCTACTGCAACACATAGATGCCCTGTTGGACGGTTGTATGCTAAAATTCATACCTTCATAGATCACATAAAGGCATGTTTCATTTTAGATAGGATGTGTGTTTGGGTACAATAATGCAATAGCACCATTGTAATCAATAAGACTAATGATAAGAAATTACATTTCTCATAAAGTGCTTTCCCTTTATCAACTATCTGTACTCACTATTACAAACTTTATTTTGAAGATTTGAAAAGGGAAGTAATTTATCAATTTACCTAAGTTTCACAGCTAGCGTGACACAATATAGGCAAAGGTCTCCTAAGTTTTCATTCCAGTGTCTATAATAAATGGTCTTGGTCTCTTCCAACTCTACATCCATTATCCTCTGATCTTTTGTATTATGTGGCTTTCTGAGAATGTGTAGCAAATATAAAAATTGGCATATATAAAACATTGTACAGAAGAGGAATTTTAATGGAAGAGATATATAATTGCTAAAATGAGATAATGACTATGAAAACAGCAAAGAAATTTTGTTTTGAAAATCTGATGACCTTGACTTCCGCTCATATGTAGTTTTGAGTTTTACTGTTTAAAGTATTAACATTAGTCAAATGCATGCCTGTAATAACAACTAAGATTTGCCAAAAAAAAAAAAAAACCAGATATGAGTGATTTATTCATTATATCACAATACCCTTCATTTTCTTTTTCAGAACAACTACTTGAGGTTAAAGATATCCAACAGTTTGGAAACTATTCTGTATTTTATCTGACATCCTTGCCACTTTTTAATGCTACTATATTGATAAATTGAACAGAGAAGAGTAAAGCTGGCAGCTATGAAATTGACAATGACTTATTTTCAGGTATACTTAGCAAGATGGTACATTTATGGTTAATAATAGCTGTCATCATGGTTTATCTGCCAAGTAGATGGTTGAGTTTTAACTGAGGAGTCCATAAGACCTTAATGTCACTGCCTTCCCCAATTTTTAGTATTACCATACAGAAATGAAAACTCCCTTTTCTGTAGAGCTGAATTGTCTAAGCCATGATAACAAGTTTGGTTTTCAGGGTATATTAGTTCTAATTTGGAAGTATAATTAGAAATGCTGCTGGGGAAAATCATATTTCAAAAATAATGATTGTACAACTCTTCTGCAGGAAAGGTCTCCTAGACTGAGACTTTTGTTGCCCATACATCACTGACAGGTGATTCTTTACTGGCATCATTATAAGTCCTAGGCTTTGCCAAGGTAGCCCAGGAAAAACTTAAATCTTTTGGCATGAACAGTTTCCATGATTTCCTTTTTAATGTAAAACATAAAAGTGATGAAAGTCAATTCTTTAATTTCAAGAGCTTAGGGTGAACTGGAAAAGTGATAAAAGCCTCCTTGTAGGAAGTTTAGTGAGGTGATTTTTTAAAGGATCTCTCATGTCCTGAAAGTAAAATTAAATAGAAAATTATTTTTAGGTAAGCTAAGACACCATCAAAGAGCAGCGGCTTAAACACTCCTTTAAAATATTCCACCCTTGAGTATGGTCTATTTCTCTATTCCTCTTAACTGCCAGTTGTTCCCATTAATCAGAAAAGGAGCTTTTCAGGAAATGCAATTCAACAATACCATCTATTCACAGATACCAGCTTTCAGAGATAGATTTAGCTGGCCTAATTGTTTTTGTTTTCCCAAAGAACGTCTGAATAAAGAGAAAAATTTCAAGTGTAATTTTTTTATTTTAGCAACAGAAAACTATTTCTCCTTAGAAACTTGCAATCTAAACATTGCCTTAAATCAGGTTCTATCCATGTTTCAGAAAAGGAAGGGTTACAATAGTGCTTGTCACTAGTCGCAATTTTCATTGAAGGACCCTCAACCTGGGATTCTACAATTAGCAGCTCACATGGCACCATGAACACTCCAAAGATGATTTTCAAACTTAATCTAGTATTAGTTATTAAAGTGACTACAAAAACAAAAACAGGAGCTACACTGGCATATCAAACTAGTAATAATATAACACCAACAAATAATATCTAACATTTTTATGGAGTTTACTATATGCCAGACATTATATTAAGCACTTTACAATTATGATCTCTTTTAATCCTCAAAACACTCTGAAGTGGGTGCTATTATCTTAATTTTACAGATGAGAAAACTCTTTGAGATAGATGTTATGAGACTTCTCCAAAATCATAAAGAGAGTTATTGTCTGGAGTTGTATTTTAATCCATGTTTTCTTGGATCCTGCCCAATGTTCTATCTATTTCATCAGCAAACTTCCCTATCTTCCTCTAGAATTTGTGTGGTGGTATAATTTTTGAAATATGATCTTCCCAGCAGTGTTTCTACTTATACTTTCAAATTATTTGGGTTATTGTACTACTTGAGCATATCTGAAACCCAACTGAAAGTTAACTCCAAATCCAATCATTTACATAAACTTTTTCCGCAATTTCATTAACTATTTTCAAGGCAACTGAGTGTTGCATAATATAAAGCACTGGGACTAGGGTCAACAAGACCAGAGTCCAAATCTGACCTCAGACACTTAACTAGCTATGCGACTTGGAAAAATCTCTTCAATTGTCTGCTTCATTTTCCTTAACTGTAAAATGAGGACACTAATAGCACCTAAATCTTGGAGTTGTTGTGAAGATCAAATATTTGTAAAGCACACTAAGCAGAGTTCTTGGCATATGATTAGCTATTTAATGTTTTCTGTCTTTCTCATAACCCTTCCCTTCATTAATGCAAAATGCTTTCATGCTATATACATATATATATGTTTGTATATATATATGTTGTACACATATAAAAGATATGCATTCATGTTACACATTTATAATATAGACACATTACATACAGCACATATATTTATGAATGACTTTGAAAACAATAGTAGCTAAGCTCATCATTTTGTTTTAATATCTTCAAAAATGTAAATCTATCTCTCATAAGTATTCTAAAATACAAATCAGTTATTTCATAGCATCATGGAAACACAGAAGGGATAAAGATAAGGTATTTCAGAAATCATCTAGTTTAAATTTTACCTTTACAGGAATGCTTTCTATAATATTTCTAACAAGTGATCATATAATATTTGAATGAAGATCTTCACTTAAAGAGAACACCATTATTTCCTAAGGTAACCAATTGTAGTTTTGGATCAGAATATACATACATATATGTATATATACATATATACATATATGTATATATGCAGTCATCAATTCTTTTTCCTATCCAGCAATACAAAATTGATTTTTCATTTGTCGTCAATGTGGAAATTGAGATGAGGATGGAAGGTTTACCTGTGATTTCAGTGATATAGCAAACTGTCTGATGAGTTAATTATTTTTTTTTACTAATGAAGGTTGGCAACTTCTTTGCATCTTACTATCTGAAAATGTCGATTAGAGAACTGAGAGGTTAAATCACTTGTCCTCAATTATACAGCCAAGAAATTCTGGGATGGGACATGAACTCAAGTTTTCATGAGTTGGAGGACAGCTCTATAGCCACTATAAAATAGCTTTGAAAAAAGTGGGGAAGAGGTTTTGTACTTTACTCTTCTGTTTCTATTAACCTAATATTCCTTCTAATTCAATATTCAGCAAGGATCTCTCCTTGATGGGTGAATCATCTCAGGCACATTTAAGAATAAAGCATATAACCAAATTAAAGCAGACTATAACAATAACATAGGCATTCAATGAATATATATTGAATGAACCAAAATACACAAAGAACACAAAAAGTAAAATTTTATTGTACTCCTTGCATAAAAGAGATTTAAAAGTCCTGTGGGAGAAAGTAGTTACTATCTATATGAGAAGAATAAATGAAGCAGAGATATAATTTTGTAGTTCTAAAGCAAATTATTGTAAACTTTCAGATAAAAAATATTGGCTAGAGAACAGGATTTCTGAACAAGAAAGACACTGAAATACTATACTATACTAAACAAAATAATATCCCTCACATTCTTTTCAGGAATGCTCTAAAAGTCTTCATTCATATCATTTGATTCCATGGTATTAATCTCCATTATTTATCTGAAACTAAATATGCTTGACCTTAAGTGGTATTTCTATCTTTTTTTTCAAAACACAGAATATTCTAATGCTCTGTCTCAGGAAAGCAAACACAATTCTATAATCACTATGATTTAACAATACCAATATATAGAAATGAAAGTGCTCCTGGAAATCCAACACTGTATTTAAAACCATTTAACTATATACACATAATTTAAAAGCTACAGAGTCAGGGCTCTGTCAATAAATAACATCCATTCTTAGAATTGTTTTGATGAAAAGACATTACTGTGACATATGCTTCTTTCTGTATATACTGACAAGCATGAAATGAAGCTAATGGAAGCTGCAATTAATTTATGATAACATATGCATGAATTCAAAATTTTAATACTTTGAGAAACATCATGATCCAATTTCCATCTTTCACCACACATATTTGAAAATATTATAGTACAAGGTCTTGAGTATGTTTCAAAGAATAATAGTTGAAAATTGGAGAGTACATCAGAGGCCACCTAATCCAGTCCTTTCATTTTTCAAATGAGGAAACTGAGCTTTGGGGAAATTAAGTGATTTGGTCAAGATCACACAGGCCAACATCACACAGTTTTTTTGAACTGATCTCTTCTAATTCAGAACTAACTTTGTGATGTGGCCACCCCCTGCATTGTACTATATCTCTTAAATTAGCCTATGTCATATTTTAGGGATTAAGATTTTAGTCAGTGAACCAAAAAGTTTAGTTTTTGTTACTAAATGAAAAAAATCACTTCATTGGTCCATTTAAATCTATATTTACATGTTTCAAATGTTTTAAAGTTCTGATCATTGGAATGTGGAAAGTTTCCCCCTTAAACTATAGCAGCAAGGTATATTTATGATTGGAGATTTTCTTAAAGACTGTTTAGCATAGAGAGAAAATAACCATATAGTCTACCCATGGGAGGATGTTCCATGTGTTAGCAAATCCTTAATTTGAATCATTTAATTCCTGATTTTATAGCTGTTTTTGGAAGCTTTTTTACTTGGTCCTTTCACAACTAAATTACATTCTACCTGAAATACATAGACTCTGAATATCGTTGGGTTTATATGAGGTTGCATTGTTTTATCTGCTACTAACCAACCTCAGGGGAAACTAGTGCTAATGAGGCTTTTAAAATTTTGTAAAATGCTCAATCAGATGGAATTTTAAGAGAAGCAGACTGATAGAACCCTGTCAGAATATATGCCTGTGTGCCCAATTCCCTAAGCCAGCCCTGAAATAAAAGAAGTTTCCTGTCAAAAATGTTCATAGTTTTCCAGTCCATTTCTTCCTTGAATTTAAATTTCAAGATGTTTGTTCTCTTCTCCCATTAGTAATGACAAGCTTTCATAAGCCTGATAAATACAAATGAGAAATACCTTAGAATAGTGGATGAAGTGCAGGGCTTTGAAGTCAGAGGATCTCAGTTCAAATGCTGCTTTAGATTATGTACCAGTTGTATGATCTTAGGTAAGTCACTTAAGTTCCATAAGCCTCAATTTATTCATCTCCAAATATATGATATCAGCATAACTTTAGGCTCAAATGATATTAAATATAGTATAATGGAAATATTTTTAGTCAGAGATTTTTATTTAGTCAGAGAAATTGAGTTTAATCTCAGCTCTGCCACTTACTATCTGGGTAATCATAAATGTCATATCCTCTGTCTGGACATCAACTGCAAAATAAGGTAATTGGACTAGATCATTTTGGTTAATAGCTCTAAATATTTGTTAAGCAGTTTACAAACTTTACAATTTTACAATCTTAATATGATGTTTTGTTTATTTTTCAATCCCTCCTTATCTACTGGTTCATGCCCTATTCTCTACAAAAATAGCCATGTATGCCCCATGATGAAAAATAATCTTACTTGATTCTGTGTTTCAGGTAACTGTTGTGTTCTCTCTCCTGCCCTTTGTAGCTAAACTCTCAAAAAGGCTATCTATAATAGTTGTCTACAAGTTCTCCCCTCCTATTCACTTCTTAACACCTTATAATTTGGCTTCTAACTGTATCACTTCACCAAAACAGCTCTTTCCAAAGTTACTAAATCCAATGACCTTTTTTCTACCCACATTCGTGATTTCTTTTCAGCTTTTGATTCTGTTGACGATGGTCTCCATCTTGTTTGGACTTTTGTTTTGTTTTGTTTTTCTCTCTACTGATTCCTGACCTATCCACCTGACTACTCATTTTCTGTCACCTTTGCTGTATTCTCTTCAAGATCATGCCTCTCAGCATAGATGTCCCTCAGGGACTTCTCCTGGGACTCCTACTCTTCTTTCTATATTACTACAATTGGTCATCTCATCAGCTCCCATGGATTTAATTACCATCCATATAATGAAGATTGTCAGATCTACCAATCCTGATGCAAACTTTCTGCTGACCTTCACTCTTACATCTCCAAATGCCATTCCGACACTTTAAGGTACATGTCCAGTACACATCTGATACTCAATATGTCCACGATGGAATGCTATCTTTCCCCCTAAATCCTACCTTATTATTATTTAGCCTTTCTACGTTATTATTATTTAGAGAGTTTTATTGGTGCCTCAAAAGTATAAATTAAAAGGTATTCTGTATTGCTTACTCTCTCTCACCACCTGCACCTCCCCATCCAAGACCACAGCCTACCAATTTTTTTCTTTGATATTTCTCTCATATATGTCCCTTTCTCTCTTCTGATACTGCCACCATTCTAGTTCAGGCTCTCTTCACTTCACACTTGGATAGTTTTAATAACCTGCTAGTGCAACTGCCTTCCTCAAGTCTTTCCTCACACCAAAATATACTCTATTGAGACTCTAAAGTGATTTTCCTTTTCCCCTCCTAGCTTCTTTTTCATATCATCACAATAAAGTCAAATTATACCCACAACCTCTAACTATATATCTAATAAAGATACAGTTCTCAAGAGTTACACATAACATCTTCCCATGTAGGGATGTAAAACATAGATTTTTTTCTTCTCTTTTTACTTTTTATGCTTCTTTTGAGTTCTATATTTGAAAGTTAAATTTTCTGTTCAGCTCTGGTGTTTTCTCAAAAAATAATTGAAAATCCCATATTTCATTGAATGTCAATCTTTTCCTCTGAAAGATAATGCTTAGTTTTGATGGATAGTTGATTCTTGGCTGCAGTGCTCCTTTGCCCACTGGAATATCATATCCCAAGCATTTTTATCTTTTAAAGTGGAAACTGCAAGGTCCTGGATAATCCTAATTGTGGCACCTCCATATTTGAATAGTTTCTTTCTGGATGCTCGCAACATTTTCTCCTTGATCTAATAATTCTGGAATTTAGCTACAACATTCCTTAGGGTTTTCATTTTGGGATCTCTTTCAGGAGGTGATCACTGGATTCTTTCAATGACTATTTTACTCTCTGGTTCTGGGAAATTAGGGCAGTTTTCCTTGATGATTTCTTGAAAGACATTCTCAAGGATCTTTCTTTCATCATGGTTTCCAGGTAGTTCAATACTTTTTAGGTCATCTTTCCTGGATCTATTTTCCAAGTCAGTTATTTTTCTGATGAGGTATTTTACATTTTCTTGTATTTTCTTGTTTTTCTTTTTTTTGTTTTTGTTTGATTCTTGAAGTCTCATTGAGTCATTCACTTCTATTTGTTCAATTCTAATTTTAATGAATGATTTTCTTCAGTTAGCCTTTTTATCCCCTTTTGAATTTAATTGAACTTTAATTTAAATGAATTGTTTTGCTCATTGATTTTTTTTTCAATTTCACCAATTCTATTTTTAGGGAATTGTCTTTTTTTCTATTTCAGTAATTCTGTTTTTCAAGGAGTTGTTTTCTTTTTCCATTTCATCAAAAAAACAAAAGATTTTTAAGGAGTTGTTTTTTTCAGATAATTTCTTTATTTCCTTTTCCAAACTCTCCTGCAAAGCTCTCACCCCTCCTCAGTTTTCTTCTTACTCTCTTTAAAGATCATTTTTGAATTTTTACAAGAGAGTCTTCTAAGTTAGAGACCAACTCACACTCCATATGATGCTTCATCTGGAGGCATTTTGCCTGTATTATCCTCAGGGTTTGAGATCTGTTCTTCCCTGTCTGTATAATAGCTATCTATGGTCATAACTCTTTTTGCTTTATTGCTAAGGTCTGCTCCTAGGGCAAAGGGGAGATTGTCCCTAGATTCCAGCACAGGAAGTAGGGGGTTTATGCTACCTTGGGGCCAGAGTTGCTGGCTTTATCCCAGAGCTGGATGGGCATGGTCAAGTCCCACTTGTTATGCTGAGGTTCAGGGTCTCACTATTTGCCTTCTGTAGTTGTTTTGGAGGTCTCACAGCAGCTTGCTAATACACTGGCTTTCAAACCAGGACTGAGTAGCTAATGCTGATGTATTTTGGCTAAGAGCCACCCACTAGATTACCTGCCTAGGCTCACTTCACCTTGAGTCTCTGTGCTGTGACTGCATTGGGTCAAATCCCATCCCACCTTGTCCAATTGAGAATGAACCCTTTCCTTCCTAGATAACTTCTGCTAGGCATTTGTTTAACTCCAAATATTTGTGGGTTCTATCACTCCAAAAATCTGTTCACAGGCTTGATCTGGCTTGATTCTCAGGGAAGCCAGAAAAAGCTCTGACAAAGACTTGTCTACTCTCTGCCATCTTGGCTCTGCCCTCTAAAGTGATTTTATTAGAGCAGAGGTCCCATGATGTCATTTCCCTCCCCCCACTCGATAACTCCAATGGCTTCCTCTTGTCTCCAGAATCGAATGCATTTTTTTTCCTTTTTGGTATTTATAATACATCACAACCCAGATTATTTCTGTCTTTCCAACTTTCTTTCGTCTTACACCCAACTCATCATTTTTACTAGTGATACTGGTCTCTGTGTCGTTCCACAGAGCAGACACTCCATCTCTTGGTTCCAGTCATATTCTCTGGCTGTGCTCAAGACCATAAATGTTCTCCTGCCTATTCCACTCACTGATCTTGCTGTCTCCTTTAAGTTCTAACTAAAACCACATTTTCTATAGAATAAGTCAATCAACAATTCTTAATTTTTGTGTCTTCACTCTGTCAATTATTTCTTATTTTCCCTGTATACTTACTTTGTATATATGATTTCAATGTTGTCTCCCCTATTATGGTATATGTTTGCTGGGGACAGCTACTGTCTTTTGCCTCTTTTTTATTTCTAGAACTTAGCATGGTGCCAAGCACAGAGCAGTTATTTAATCAGTATTTATTAAGTGAATGATAAATTATAATAGGCTTCTATCAAGTTAGACAGCTGCCAGTTTAGGACTATAAGAGAACATTTTAATTTGATACTAGAATTATTCTCTAGTTATAATAAACAGGTAAACATTCAGCTTTTTCTGCAGTAAACATAGTAACAGATTCTCACTTGTAGAACACAGGATTAGCCAATAGCTATAATAACTGGATAATAAAGGGAATATAGTTCACTTCAATTCAATTCAACATAAATTTGCAAAGTAACCACTATGTGCCAGGTGCTATTCTAGAACTTGGGACTACAAAGACAAAAAAAAAAATAGGGGAGGCAGAAACAAGGGGGAAAAGGGATGAAAAACATCCTAAACATAAGAAATTTTGGTTATAATTTGTTTTCATTTTTATGTTATTTATAAAATGGAATATTATTTGTTATAAAATTTAATTTTCATACAATATGTTTGTCAACTATTATATTCAGTCAGTTCCAAATAAAACCAAACTATATGTGCACTTATGTTCAGTATGAATTAAATGCTAATTACAAGATAAATATTCTCTCTACTCAAGTTTTCCTTATATTGATAGAAGATATAAAATATGAATAGTGCAAATGTTAGAGCTTTTAGTTAATAAATTCCAATGGTTTCCTATATGCTTCAGAAATTGATATTTGATATTTAAGGTCCTGCATAATTTGGCTCCCTTCTACAATTTTAGTCTTTGTTTTTGCATTTTACTCCCTTCCCCCATCTCATGTACACATTGATCCATAGACAATGACCTCTTTATATTCCTTCAGTCAAGAAATGTGTTCTCCCTACTCCATGCATTTTCACTGACTATCCCAACATGTGTGAAATTTTCTCTCATCTACAACTTTTGGTTACTCTTGATGCCTTCTAGTCCCAGTCAACATCCAATCTTCTACAAGAAGTCTTTTCTGATTTCACCTAATGTTTTTGTCTTTTAACACACAAAAACAGGCACACACATACACATGCATCTCTATATAATTTAGCAAAGTCCTAGAAATACCATAAATACTCAAAAAGTACTCACAAACTGATTCACTGAAAATTCTTGTCCCTTCTCTAGGTTTGGTACTATGATTACTTTTAAAATATTCCTACTTTACTGTCCTTGCTTCTGTAAATGAATGTAGTTTCATGATTCAAGAAAGAAATCTGTATTCTCTCATCCCTTAAATATCTCCACAATTCCAATAGCAAAGGGGTAAGGAAAGGAAAACAGGGAACTTTCCAGGAAATAAAAACATAATCATCATCAGAATCATCACTACAAATGCTATATTATCCAATAGTGGTCCAATAGAGAAATAGATTTGATTCTCAATGATGAAAAATATAAATAATTATGATAACTGAAATTTATATATCATTTTAAAGTCCATTAAATGTTTTACAAACAGTAATTTGTTTAATTCTCACAATAACCCTGGCAGGTACATTTTAGAGTTATTGTTCCCATTTTACAACTTCTCACACTAGCTAACAATAAGCATCAGAGATAAGATGTACTGCATTATAATCTTGATGTGACCATTGTCATGGAGTCAAATGGACACTTCCATTTTTACCCTGACCTGTCTTTCAAATATTGTTTAGTTATTAAACTATTTGAAATGGCTAAAACAAACAAAAGAAAATACAAGGGAGGATTAAAAAGCTATCATAATTCATTATGTTTTCTTCTTGAAAAATAAAAAATGTTCTAATCCTTTCATAATGAATAGCTGTAAAATTAAAGTTTGTTCAGCTCAATCAAATTTTTGAAAAAGTTAAGAGACAATATGAGTTAGAAGGAAATGTTTTGCTAGGACCCATGAGTTTCAGCAAAACTAAACACTAGCTCTCTAGCATATTTCTAATTAAATATGCAATTAAAAATGTTCAGCGCACCCTCAGGCCTCTCAGTCTAGTTAAATAACTTCTTGTCCTACTTTAGAAAGCATGATATTACTGTCTAAGAAGACTTGTTATTCCTTCTATGTGCTCAGACTTTTCAATGAGCTTTCATTACCAAATATATATATATATATATATATATATAAAATCATGCTACTAGTTTGGAAAACCTTATAGCAATTATTAAGTGTAAATAATATGATGAGCTGTTATAGTTGAAATATTAAACAAAAAATTTTTCTGTGAAAATGTTACCATTATTCTTTTTCTTTGAAGGTAATATGTTTTAATAATCATTTTAGCCATATATAGAAAAAGAAAGGCAATATAATTCATTTAATATAATGGACGGAAAGCCCTTTTTAGATTTATGAAGACCTGGTTTCAAATCCCACATATGATATGTAGAGGATGTCAATTACAGAATAAATCATTTAATTTCCCATCATCCTACAAAACTCTCTAAGAGGATAAAATGCCTCAACATAGGTAGAGGGCATTTTCTCACTCAAAATTAATAATATCAATGAGATTACAGATCCAATAGCTCCCTTCCAAATCACCAACTTCATATATCTTTGACAGAATATAGAGGTATTTGATATTTTTCAATGTTGACTAATTACTAAGTTTTAGAAAATATTTTTGAAAGGAAACTAAATGTAATACTTGATAGGACAAAACCATGAGACATAGTTCTTCCTTTATTCATATATTCATTATTGGGGAAGAAAAGTAATATTTTCCCCTCATGGAAATCATGATTGATTTTTCTTATTCTATAATGAGGTTTTAAATAATGTGCTATTTCACAATTCTTACTTGATCATCCATAACATGGAGTGTTCAAGGAAGATGAAGGCAATGCTGTCTTGTAGGATCCTGGATAGAGTTAGGTGCCCAATGGCTATTTGATATTCAAATAACAAAGGGAAAGAAGTTTATGATTATCATTATTGTTCTCACTTAGATTGGGCCATGTGGATTTTAAGCATTTCTGGATATTCTTTGTTTAGCAGGATGGGGACCCTCCTTAGTTTCCTTAATTCTTACACTATTGAACTACATCCTTAATTCTTCACTTTCTAACCTCCTCATTTCCAATCACTTGCAAAGTACTTTCTATTTTCACAGATTTCTCCTATGTGCCCCTTCTTCACTTATGACATTGCCACCACATTACTTCACAGATGATCTATTAAAGTAGTAGCCTGTTAGTACATCTGCCTTCCACAAGTTTCTCCTTATTCTAATCCAAGACCTATTCAGCTATCAAAGTCATGCTACTGAAGTGCAGATCTAACTACACCATTACTCTACTCAATAAAACACAATGGCATCCTGTTCTTTCCAAAATGAAGTAAAGAATACTTTAGACAATTTTTGGATAATGGTAACATTTCTCATTTTATCCTAATATAATTATTAAACACAACTAGTTAATATTAGATCAAACCAGTTTTTTTTCAGATTCCAAATTAGTTGTTTTTCTTTCTATGTAATATTTCCTTCATGCTATCCATAATAAAGGAATTATTGACCAAACAAATTTGGTAAACTGAGTATAATATGCCACTGAAAGCATTTTTATCTACTCAAGCAAATATTATTTTGAAACATCTTAAGTGTACAAATTTTGTGTAATTCTAAAGAGTAAATTCAAAGGATTTGGGGTAGCAGTATAAATACTACCTTTTAATGGTCCATATCAGGGTCCCAAGAGGTACATGAGGAGTCATATAAACAGCTAGGAACCAACTTTTTTGGCATTGGATTGATTGAAGAGAGAAGCACTAATGAAAACCTTTTCCTTAATTACAATTCTGCATGTCAGAATACTTTGATTTAAATGTGCCTTATGAATAAATATTTTCATTTGATGTCACTTAGCAATATTATTAGCAAGTTTTTGAAAAATATATAAACATATTACAGAAGGATTAATTCCTCAAGGCTGAAGAAACTTCTTGAAAAAGATTCACAGAAAACACTGTGGAAAATTACATTTTCCATGATAACTTCCTGAAGGAGAGAACAAAGGCTTCTCTAAAAATCAAATCCATTGTGTTGCTACAGGTATCATGGTATTCTAGGAGTTTTGATTGTTTCCAATTGGCTGCTTGCCAAAAAACTTGAATTCAAAAAATGAGACTATTTGTACCAGCAAATGAATATACAGAAAAGCAAGAGTGACTCCATGCAAAAAAAGTTGACCTGAAAGTCAAAAAGACCAGAGTTCAAGCCTTATTACTGACAGCAGACAGGGACAGTAACCCTAAATGAGTAAGTGCATTTACTTAGTCATTGCTCTAGGCATCTTTCTAATATCACCAATTACAGAAGAATTGGTAATAGGGTTAGTAATGGGAATTTCCTCACAGAGAACTCTCAGGGGTGAGGAATGCTTGGCCTGTGGCCATATAAGGCCAGTAAAATCATTTGCTAAGACAACTATAGGCAATGATGAGCTGAAAGCTAGATAGAACAACTTCCCACTGCTTGAGTTCTATGAGTTGATAATTTTGCATGCCCTGAAAGATGTTATAAATATCCAAATGGTCCTTGCAAAAAAAAAAAATGTTCCCTACCATCACCTTCCCTATACTGAAGAAATATGTCTGAACCAGAAATAAAACATACAAAAAAAAGTAAACACACTAGCTTCCAACACCACATTCTCACTGAAGATTTATAGCTTCTCCATAAATATACATCAATTACCATAACATTTATGGTGGTAAGTTTTAAAATGTTTGTGCACTTTTCTCAGTTATATACTTTCCTAGTTCTGTGATCTCACTAATTAATCAGCCAAAACTAATATTAATTGCTTTAAAAATTCAATCAATAAGCATTTAATAATTATCCATCAAGTGCCAAGCACTGCACCAAGCCTTGGAGATATAAAGCCAAAAATGAAAACAATCTCTATTGGGAGGTGCTATATTTTATTAGCAGGAGACATCATATGCATATGAGAAAAGATACAAACACATACAAAAACTGGTGTTAAATCTCCTTCCTGTGATCAAGATGGCAACCTTTGTGTGCCTTTTCATTCTATATGATGCTTTGTTGTGGTAGGAGCTTCCTTTTAAAGCTTTTAGTATTATACAAATACCTTTTGAGCATATGAGCTATTATTTAGGTAGGAGGGAAATTTTGATCTCTGATCAATTAATTCCTACCCTCTTGGTATAATCACCAAAAGCCCGAAAACAGAACAAAACAATGAGCAGGAGATTCAGTTCATAACTGTTGTTGCTATTGTTATTCTTTCTTAATTCTAGAAGTAGACTAATGAGATCACAAGAGTGGTGTCTTGACTTGCTTGTGAATTGGAGTTAAGTGAGAAAGAGCTTTACAAAATCATTAGCCTCACTGAGCTCTCAGTACTGCATTTGTAAATGTCCATCATCATCATCACTCCAAGCAATGAAAGGATACCTAGAAATATAGTCAGCCTAAGTCATTTTTATGAGGAATTATATTAAATTTGATAAATGTACTCTTTAACAGAATAAACTTAAGAAGAAGAAAAATAAATAGAAATAAGGCTGAGGCAGAACAGAGCTTGCCAGCTTTCTCTCTCTCAATTAGCTGGCTGGTTTCTTTCTGTATTTCTGCTACTAGAATTATCACCCATGATAGACACACATTTTTCAACTTATCCATTAAGATGAAGGTCTTCCTATATGATGATCTATTCTGATAGACATGGTTCTCTTCAACAATGAGAAGTTTCAAACCAATCCCATTTGTTCAGTGATGAAGAAAGCCATATACACCCAGTGAGAGATCTGTGGGATCTGAGTGTGGACCACAACATAGCATTTTCATGCTTTCTGTTGATGTTTGCTTGTATTTTGTTTTCTGTCTCAGGTTTTTTTT
The DNA here is from genome assembly GCA_023553655.1 of Myrmecobius fasciatus. Taxonomy (NCBI): domain Eukaryota; kingdom Metazoa; phylum Chordata; class Mammalia; order Dasyuromorphia; family Myrmecobiidae; genus Myrmecobius; species Myrmecobius fasciatus. The sequence continues at coordinate 573,759 of JAJPUD010000627.1, read as the reverse complement.
CTTGTAGATCTGATTTTTCTTGTACAGCGAGATAACTGTAGAAATATGTATGCATATATTTGATCAGTCATGTATTTTAACATAATTAACATTTATTAGACTACCTGCCATCTAGGGGAAGGGGGGGGGAATTTGTAACAGAAAGCTTTGCAAGGGTCAATGTTGAAAAATTACACATGCATATGTTTTGCAAATAAAAAGCTTAAATAAAATAAATAAATAAATAAATAAAAAGATGAAGGTCTTCTCTCCTAGTCTTAAAGAAAAGAAATGCAGATGTGGCAGACACTAACTAATGCCTCTCTTGCTTAAAGTTTACCTCTCCCTTCTCTCCGCTTTCTCTTCAAATGGATCTCCCCCAAAATCTCCCACTATAACCATGCATGAAAACCTCAGCAATTCCTGACATAGCCCATACCTCCCACAAGGACAAAGCTTTCATTATTTTTGTCTCTTCCTGTTGTGCCACAGTTCCCACGTCTCAGTTTCCCTTAATTGTTCTGCCTCAGTAGCAAATCCCACCCTCCCCTTTCTGGGCATTAGGATTGAGATAATTGGGGCTGCAGAGTTAGCATTCCAAAGAGTCATAAAACCTCCAGATGTCCTATTTCAAATATCCCTTATCTTTTGGCTTCAGACTCAGTGTCTTTTAGCTTCTTCCCAAACTTATCAGAATTTATTATCCTTCCTCCATACCCCCAACTTGTCAGAACTGAATTTATAGTCTTCCTAAAACTCCAATTCCCCCAATCCTCTGCCTCTTCTGCTTTGTTTCCCTGAGCATGGGATCCCTATAAGAATTCTTGGAGCAAATTCTCTGGTGCTGGATACACTGAGATCCAGATGGTTGGCTGATCCAGATGGCTGGCTAGTACAGCTGCCAGTCCAAACTCTCCATGGACTGGATGTTTTGATATAAGAGTCCCATTCAGCCCCATCCAAAACTATGGGTTCTAAACTCTCCATTACTATCAATAAAATATTAATAATCTCTAATCTGTGGTACTGCCTCAGTTTCTCCTGAAGCATTACATTCCCAAATGAGAACCCCTATAAATCTCAATGGGTTTTGTGATCAGCCTATCCCTGGCAAGGAGTATTCAAATTCAAATACATGTTTTATTATCATTGTATTCTAAGGTGTTCCCAGGGACTCACCTTTTTTTTGTGGGAATTATTCTACAAGAGTGTTGGGGATGCTTTATAACTATTCTTATTATATGCCTTTTTAGTAAATGCCTTGTTATTTACCAGTTGGTTATTAACAGGAAACTCAAGTATTAAAGACTTTGGAGCTCTAATTTTAAAAATGCAAACACATAGGAGGCCTAACCCACTAGGGCATGTATAATACATGCCCTACAAATAAAGGGGAGTACTACAAATAAAAAGGCCTACATAAGCATATGCATAAATATCTTTAGTCATACTGGTAATTTTTAACCTACAAAATCCTAATTATAATATAAAAATTTTAATTTTAAATGGCTTCTAAAATAAATTTTTCATTTCTGTCTCATTAGAGTCCACAATTTATCCTAAAAAAAATTGCTATTCTAATTTTCAAAGTTGTAAATGGCATATCAATCAGGTAGAAAAATGGTTATGGTAAATGCAATTTATACAAAAATAATGAATCTTTCATCCCTTTAAACTTTAGGGTTATTAAACTTTTCTTACGCCTTCTATCCTCATTAAAAGTTTAAACTTTGGCAAATTGTTAAATGTGGGGTGGTAATATAGGCATTGGAATAAGTACCTAGAGAAAAATTATGTTCTCTTTTGATATTCTGTACTCTGTTGATAGCCATGTCACCTTGAGCCAATCACCAAAAGAAATCTGAGTCTCAGTATTTTGATCTATGAAGTGAAACATTAGATTAATGACATAAATCCTTTTCAACTCTAAAAGTTACAATTATGTAGATATCCTACCAATAAGCTCAGTGACTTTATGCTAATACAAAAGTGAACTCATATTCATCTGAAACAGTAATATTCCAATGCATGCCAGAGGTTGCCAGAAATGAATTTTTTTACCCATTGTGATGTGCATGACCTTTTAAATATGATGGAGACCAAATACAGTAAATGTAAGCTTTTCATTTTAATCATCAGTCATTCTAGAACAGGTTCTTTAGCAGTACTATCTTGGTAACTACCATATTCGGTTTAATTCAAAACTTCAAGTATTAAAATATTCTAGATTAGTTATATTAAATACATAAATACATAATTATTTATTAATAATTAAAATGCAAAGGCAGGCACTAAAATAGATGTTGAGGATATAAAGACAAAATCTACAAAAATTTCTTCAATCAAAAGGTTCATGTGCTACTGAAGTTAATAGCATGTAAACCAATGACTAAGTATAGGTAAATATAAAGCAATATGGGGAAGAGTTGTCATATAATACTTAAGAGTTGTCAGATTCCCTAAAATGAAATGTTTTATAATTGAGCTACTTAAAGGCACAAGAAAATTAAGTGTTTTGCCCAAGGACATACAAATAATAAATGGAAGATGTAGAATTTGAAACCAGGTTCTCTGACATACATATATTTTCAGTTGTTTTTCAGTAGTATTCAACTTTTCATGGCCCTATTTGGGGTTTTCTTGGTAAAGGTATTGGAGTAGTTTGTGATTTTCTTCTACAAATTATTTTACAGATGAGAAAACTGAGGAATAAAGAGTTTGCCTTGGTCAAATAGCTAATCTGAGGCAAATTTGACCTCTTGCCATTCTGACCACAAACCTGCCAATTTTGCACTGTGCCACCTAGCTGCCCCAAAGATACATACATATATATGTTAGCATATGCATATATGGACACATATGTGTACATATATACATAATTATATTTCAATATTGGTTTTTGTAATTCTATAAAATGTATTAGATATATTGAAAAACATTTTTCTGTAAAGGGGTCTATAGTCTTCACAGATTGACCCAGGAGTCCATGGCATATGCACAAAAATTTAAGAATGACTGGATTTAAGCCACCTTTGTGTTACTTTTTAGCTCTGAATTGATATATGCCTATGAATAAAGTAGAATAACCATATCAGGAAAATGATATGGTTAGCACATATGTGAAAAACTCTTTTGATCCAAGAGAACATTCATGAAGTATGTATGATGGTTTGACAATAGACAATTTTCCATCAAGAGTAAAGGATTCCATATGCTTCCACAGAAACGAATTAAAATTGCACTTTTTAAAGCTTTTCTCCAAGTATTTATCATTATAAATCTAATAGAGATGATACTGGATTACAGGATCTACGCTGGGCTCTCTATAACAGGTAATAAGAATTTGAATTCATCTATAAAGTCAAATGAGCAACAATACCTTAAAAAAATAATGCAACAAATACATCTGTCAAACAGAGCAGAATTTAGGCTGGGAATGAATAACCATTCTCCATCTTGAGATTTTCTCCTAGTTTGTTTTGCACGGAAAGATGCTATCCTGGTGCTATAATTTGCATGGTTCCCCCAGTTCACTTTAGAGAAACAAATATTTCTTTGTACTTTCACATACTTTCAAACTTATTTTCCACATTTTCAGAATAGGCAATCTGTCAGGCATCTACATACTGCTGTGGTCTTTGTGCCTGATAGCCATTTGCATTTTTCAATTACTTTGCTTACTCAAACAACATTAAAATACAGATTACTCTAATATGCTGCAATGATGGAGATATATAAAGGGACAATTACAATGCAGTACAAATCTCTTCTTTTTTTATTTTGTTACACTGAACACATATAAGATGAGAACAACAGGATGAACGATGCTATTATTTGGTGAAGGGAAAAAGAGAGAGACTGTATTCTTTTCTTTGAAGAAGGCTTATCAATCTGGTTAGTTTGAAGAAAACATCATTTAATGGAATTTGGGAAGGTTACCAGAAATCCAGAGCATATGTTGGGAAAATCACATTTAGGCCTAAAATTCTGTTAAAGAAAAACATGGACAAATAAATATACGAATATTTTACTATGGTTTCCAAGGCATAAGAGACTGATAAGATTCAAAGCTCTCTTTGCTGTCTCAAAATTATCATAAGACTCACGTTTTCAAAATAAAAGAAATACAAAGATGGAACATAAAGCTTTGGTAATTTCCATAATTGACTGCTATAATCCTTCTAGCTGCAGTAAGACAAAAATTAGTGTATTTATCATATTTGTATATATTTTATATGTACCTATATAACAAATAGAATGAAAATGCTTAAAATATTCATTTAACTCATTCAATAATATTATTTCAGTACAGATTAGTGTGCTAGTGTGTACAAATTATTAATACTATACTGGCCAATTCATAGTATTATTATTAAGATATTATCATTTACTAAGCAAACATACTTTTCTTGTAATTTATGTATATAATTCCAACTTGGTGTTTCAAAATTCAAAGTTCTTGAACTCAAAAGAATTACTCAAAATCATTCTGCTAACAAAGATAAAAATGGGTGAAAGTAGTATTGGTGATACTTTGCTTTCCTCCCTCCTCGTTTCTCTTGCCTATTAACTAGTGATCAGGCTCATCCACAGGATCTTTAATGGAAGAAGCAGGCTTATTAGGTATTTAGCTCTCCTACTTAGTTGAGAGATTTAGTGTTTAGTTAAAATGATATATTAGATAATTTGAATTGTTTCAGTGCAAAATGTATTATTTGGGGACTTCTGCTTTTCGAATTAGTAAAGTTTTTTTTAAAGTATATGTTATATGTCAGAGTGTTTTTAATTAGAACAAAGGGCTATAACAAATAATTCAGTACTGCAGAATGGTCCGTTGAGCCACAGAGAAAAACAGACTCTTTTTCTACCACATAAATTGGAAGCAAATCTTTTCTTTTGCCCATTAACCAATGAAAAATCCACCCCTTTCTGTGTTTTTGTCATCCCAAAAAAGTTTTATTGTTCTTATTTTAGGTAGTTAAAGTCAGGACCTTGGTCACAGATTCCACTGCAAGTGGACTTATGTACAACTGGGAAACAAATGAATGTCAATGTAAGTACCTGAGAATGTTGTATTCACTTGGCCCCTGATAGTACTTAATCTTGCAACTAATTCACTAACTGTGTTATAACATGAATTTTAGGCATCTATAGTTTTGTCAATCATATTCTCTTTTTACCAATACACTCTTACATACTTTCCTCACTGACATAATTGTTCTATCCCTGTATCATTTAAAAGACTTTTATCTTCTCCCTGATCTTTGTATACAAACCACTTTCCTCATCAATTGAATGTAGAATTCATGTAACAGAGGCTGAAATGTCAGTCTACTCATTTTGGGGGATGTATTTATTCTTGTTCCAAATGGTCAGAATTCTAAAGTTCATTTTGCTATACAGATTATGTTTCTATGGTTACCATAGAAGTAAGAGAAGGCATGTTATTACACACCAAGCCACTATTTTAAGAATCACTACAAAAGGGGAAAAAGTCACACATGTCTTTCAAATGTTTCTGCTCAGGTCACTGCAAGATCAGAGGAGCAAAGAAAAGTGAGGAGTAGAGGTCAAAGTGTGGGAATGAAACATAATATAGTGAAAACAGGGTGGAGAAACTTGAACACAGCATTTAAAAGGTTATTTTGAGATCATTTATTACTGCAAAACACTGATTATTTTGCACCCTAAGAAAACCAAACATGTAAGCTTTGTGTGTATAAATATATAATGTGCACATATGATAAATATATAATAAACTGGATAATATATTTATTTTAACTTCCAAGTTGCAGTTATTGCTGATTTAACCTCTTTATTATGATGTATTCTTGTCATAATTCTTCCAAATACATAAAGACATCGACTGTCACCATCAGTGCCCACACACACACAAAAAAAAAAACCACTTTTGCATAAACACTTTCCCAACTCTTTATTCCTTTATCTTTATCTTTCTCTTTGTCTCTATCTCTCTTCACATCCGTTTTTGTTTCTGTGTTTTCATTGTTTTCCTCTCTTTCTCACCCTCAAGCCTACTTCTGATGAACACAGGAGATTTAATTTCTGTTTCAGACTTTGGTCAGTTCACTCCTCCTTAGTTATCCTAATGATCTGTCACCTTCATCAATTCCAGAAACCCATCATACATAATATTAAAATTAGATTTAATGTGAATCAGCTTATCCCACTGCAATTCATAACTACCAGAATCCAAAGATCTAAAAGCCTCAGCTTTCACAGTAGCAGGGATTACAGATTCATGTCACCATGATCTTCTCCTCTCCAACTCTCAATGACCTGGCAATATCTAGGAGAAAGCCAATTTCATTTTCACCTTCCAGTCATCATCACACATCCACAATGAGAATAAAAGGTAAATAAAACTCAGCAACAGGTAAATAAACAATGGGTTTGAGACTAAATCCAGTCTATCAAAAGGTACCATTGAGAAAAAGGTTCCCACCAAATAAAATTACTAGGCAATAGACTTACCCAAAAAAAAAAAAATTACTTCCCTAACTTGTCATTCTTCCTTTCAAAAAGCTTTGATTGTTTCCTTTTGTCTTGCAAGTAAAAATCATACTGTTTTGTTTGCATTTAAGGGTCTCTTGATAGGACATAACCTCAAATGAAAACCTGATAAAAAATTTAACTTTAAAAGTTAGGGTTTTCCACTGAATCCAGAGTTAGCACTGTTCATTCTGATCTATATCTTGCTACTGGTCCCATATGATTCTGAAGAAGAAAGAGATACTGATGATTTTACACTTCCCATCTTCATTTAAATCCAACTCATTTGCATATCATGGCATCAACTCCCTGATATTGTAGACTTTTTCAAGAATGAAGGGCACAATTACCTGAGATTCTTGGAGCCAAAATGGTGGAGTAGAGCCAGGAAGCTACTTTAGCTCTCCCCAGTTTCCCTCAAAAACCACATGAAACCAAGCCTCTGAACAGAGTAGATTGGATGAAACCACTCTCCAGTTGAAGATAGTTTATAAAAATTTCAAGAAAGGTCAGTCTCACTGGGGTGAAAAAGGGTATTCATCCCAGTTCAGAGAGAGTCTGGGAAAGCCAGTGAAAAGTCTTAAACATAGCAGATCAGCAACTAAAACCCTCAGTCCTGGCTCAGTAACAGAGTAAGCCAGTGAGGCAGCCCCCAGTACCAGCTCAGAAAGCAAATTCTGGGAAAACAAACTATTTCCCAGAAGGAGTAGGTAAAGCTACCCCCAGTTGGAAGCAAAACAACAAACACAAGGGGCCCTGTCCTAAAAACCAAGGTTCAGACCTGCCAAGAAGCTTTGCACAGGAGCAGATCTCAATCATAAAAGTAAGAAAAGAAAGGAAAATGAGAAAGAAACAAAAAAAAAAAAAAGAAACTTGAACATAGAAAGCTACTATGGTGACAGGGAAGACCAAAATACCAATTCAGATGAGGACAAAATTTCTTTTTTTTTTCTTTTTGCTGAGGCAATTAAGGTTAAGTGACTTGCCCAGGATCACACAGCTAGGGAATGTTAAGTGTCTGAGGTCCTCCTGACTTCAGAGCTGGTGCTCTATCCACTGCGCCACCTAGCTGTCCCAAAGACAAAATTTCTACAGAGGAAATCTCAAAGATGAAATGGTCTCAAGCTCAAAGACTTCTTGGAAATGCTTATAAAAGATTTTAAAAGGCAAATAAGAAAGGTAGAAGAAACAATAAGAAAAGAAATAAGAGCTATGCAGGAAAGAGTCAACAACTTGAAAAAGGAGGGCAATTTCTAAAAAATGTAATTGGCCAAATGCAAAAAGAAATCCACTTTCAACAAGTCAACCCTTTCAAAAGTGGAAATAATAAAATAGAAAAAGAAATACAAAAGATAACTGAAGAAAATCACATACTAAAAACTAGAATGGGGCAAATGGAGGTTAATATCTCAACCATACCCGAAAGAATGAAAAAAAAATGTAAGAAAATGCAAAATGTCTCATTGGAAAAACAATTGACCTGGAAAATAGACCCAGGAGATGCAATTTAAAAAATTATTGGCCATGCTTAACAAAAGAGACTGGATAGCATTCTTCAAGAGATAATCAAGGAAAACTGCCCTGATATACTTGAAACAGTCATTGAAACAATTCCCTGACCAGTTCCAGAAATTCCACAAGAAAAACCTCAAAGAACATGATTGCAAAATTCTAGAACTATAATCTCAAGTCAAAAAAAAACTACAAGATGCCAGACAAAAACAATTCAAGTATTAAGGAGCAACAATCAGGATTATCTAGGATCTGGCAGCAGCCACAATAAAGGATCAGATAGCCTGGAATACCACATACTGGAAGACAAAGGACCTGCTTTTATAACCAAGAGTTAAATACCTAGTGAAATAGATCATCTTTCAGGGAATGAGATGGATCTTCAATAAAGTAAGAGACTTTCAACTTATTCCATTGAAAAAAAAAACAGAACTAAATAGAAAATGTGATCTTCAAACACAGGTCTCAAGAGAAACATAGAAACATAAACATGGGGAAAATATATACATATATATATATATATATATTATTTAAAGGTTAAACAGATCACATCCATAGATGGGAAAATTATACCTGTAACTCTTGAGAACTTTATCTGTAATTGGGGCAGTTAGAAGGAGCATCACATGGATGGAAGGTGTGGTTGTAAATGAAGTCTGATGTGATAATGTGGGAGAAAAAGACATTTAAGGTTAGGAAAAGGATTGTACTGGGAGAAGAGTAAAGAGGATATATTATGGGACAATTAGATCACATAAAAAGACACAAATGACATACTGTAATAAATGGAAAGAACATTCTCTGAAACTTGATCTCAACAATTTTGGCTCAAAAAACGATTAAAAAACAGAATCCTTCAATATGTTGTTTACAAGAAACATATTGGAAACACAGAGAAACCTACAGAATAAAGGTAAAAGGCTGGAGCAGAATTTATTATGCTTCAGCTGAAGCAAAAAAAAACCTGGGGTAGCAATTCTGATCTCAGATAAAGGAAAAGTAATAAAAGATCTAATTAAAAGAGATAAGGAAGGAAAGTACATCTTATTAAAGGGTACCATATACAATGAAATAGTAAAAATACTAAATGTATATATACTAAATTGTAGGGCATCCAAATTCTTAGAGAATGCATTAAGCTATTTACAGGAAGAAATAGACAGCAAAACTATATTCGTGGGGAACTTCAACCTATCCCTCTCAGAATCAGCTAAATCTAACCATCAAATAAACAAAAAAGAAACTAGGGAGGCTAATAGAATCCTAGAAAACTTTTATATGGTAGAAGTCTGGAAAAAATTGAATGGGGACAGAAAGTAATATACTCTTTTCCTCAGCAGTATGTAGCACCTGCATAAAAATTAAGCACGTATTAGAGCATAAAAACCTCACAATTGAATGCAGAAAGGCAGAAATAATAAATGCTTCCTTTTCACACCACAGTGCAATAAAAATTATTTTCTATAAAGGTCCAGGGAAAGATAGAATAAAAACCAATAGGAAATTAAATAATCTAATTTTCAATAATGAGAATGGAGGGCAAACAGTGAAGTATGAGCAGAGCTTCCCCACAAGGTCCCCAACTTGAACTGGTCATTTGGGCAACACATATCTATATTTATTATTTGTTCCTTCCTCTCTTCTCTCTCTCTCTCTCTCTCTCTCTCTCTCTCTCTCTCTCTCGCTCTCTCTCACTCTCTCTCTCTCTCACTGTGTGTGTGTGTGTGTTTGTGTGTGTGTGTATGTAACTTTCTTCTCTCAAACCTCCCAAGAAATCTTGGAGTTTAGTATCAAGAATTCTTTCTTAAGGACCATGTATTAAAACCAAATCACTCTGGTTCTTATTAATTATCCAACAAAAGGTCCCCCAACCAAACCCAAATTGGGCCCCTATTTGACTCATAGTGAATGTAAAGGGCAATTGCTTATGTTTTGGCCAGAAGCCTCTGGGGTCTTTCCCTCTCAGATTGGATTGTCATAATATTATTCCTTTCTATTATCTCCATATTTCAAACAAATCATCTGATCATCTGTCTTTTTAAAATGTCACATCTCCTTTCACCTCCTTGTCTGTGTTCCACTAGTTTTTCCTGGGTTTTCAATGCTCCCTTGACTCCTCTCCTGTTGAATTCCATTCATTTTCATTGCCCAGACCCAATGACTTCTGCAAGAACTCTTCCCTGATATCTACTCATATAATCTCCTCCTATCAGATCCCTAAGAGCACTTAGTTTTGCAACTATCTCATTCACTTACCATGTACTAGTATATATTTTCAGCATTTATCATTTTGTCAATAAATATTTAGTATATGTCTACTGCACATTAGGCATATGGGAGGCTCTGAGAATTGAAGTATGTTGAATAAAAACAGCTCTACTTACTCCTACTTTGAGAAGGAGATAACAAGCACATATGAAAGAAAGGAAGGAAGGAAGAAGAACAAGAAGGAAGGAAAGAAGGAAGAGAGGAAGAAATGGAGAAAGGAAAAAAGGGAGGAAGGGAAGGGGAACAAGCTAATTTTATAGGAAGGCCACTGGTGATTGGAGCGATATGGAAAGATTTCATGTAGAATACCATCTTTGGAGTATGTCTTGAAGGAAGAAGATATAGAAATAAAGAAGCTCAGTGAGGAAATAATGGCTTTTGTCTGAAGTTTTTATATCATCTAGGGTGTAGCATAGTGCTTTGCACACAATAATCACTGAACAATATTTATTTACTTTAGATGAAGCATTTCAAATCTTAAGCCTATTCTGAACACGCTTATAAGAAACGGTCTCTTTTTCCTCCATGCTCCTGGAACCCATTATTTCCACTATTCACTTGGCAATTAATATAACATATAATAGTCTCTTTTGCTACTATTTTGCAGTTATTTAAGGGTGCTTCTCCCATTTAAATTTTCACAAGGCTATGCTTTGCCTTCTCAAAGACTATGCATTATAGGTCAGGGATCATGACTTATACTTTATATATATCCCTTAGCACTTTGTACCATGCCTAAAACATTATGGATATTCAATAAATATTTGTTGATTTGACTTGACTCTGCCTCATAAAGTAGAGAGAATGTCTATGAATAAGATAAAAGGAATAAATTTTAGGAGAGTGCTGAAGCATAGTGGGAAGCAATGGTCCATACCCATTGATTGCAGAGAAGGGATATCAGCAGACATATTATAATGGTGTCCATTACACATTAGGCAGCCAATGTGGAACAAGTCGAAATGTTAAATACCAAGAGGTTTTGTCAATAGAATCCACAGGGCCTGAAAATATTCATGTTCATCCAAAGGTTGATAGATTCTAAGCATACTCACTATCAAAAGCCTCTTAAGCTACATTGTGGGTTTTTCAAGCAAATACATAGCCAGAAATAGTCTGGGTGGTGGTATCATATAACTCATCTTTGAATACAAAGGTAGAAATTTTCAAAGCAGCAATGTCCTAAATACATGTGCGTGTACACAAAAGCACAGTCTTTCTTAACTCTTGGTGCCTTCCTCACTTCCAAAGGTTTCCTCTAAGCTTATGCTTTGGATTACATTTTCATAATGCTTAATATACTCAGACTAGTCAGATAAAGAGGTTATTTTTGAAATAAGGGACATTGATAGAATTAGGATGTGGAATGAGATTATTATAATTTGGGTTTCAGCTGTTCCAAGCAGGAGATTCTTTCCACAGTGCCAACACAAGAAGTTTCTTCTTTCCTTTTTTTCCACCTCCTGGGGAAAATCAATTGTTTGACAATTAAAAGTGCAACCCACAGCTGATCAACAGCAGGTATTGACAGATTCTGATTAGATACAAACCTGCAGCTGTTCTGATCCCACCTCTTCTGGCAGGAAGTGCTGTCGAACTTGATTTAGATGTTGGGAGTACAAAAAGTCGTAGACTGAATGGAAAACAAACACAAACCACTATTTTATTTTTTAAATCTCATCTTTCAAAACTCTGAATCCAATATCAAGTTTAGCTCCTGGGAAATATTCAGAGAACTCTGAATATGCCAAATCTTTTCTTAGCACCCTACAGCAAAACAATTAAAAGCTGCAATTTGTGAGGAATTGTCATTCTTCTTAGCTGAGCCAAGAAAGTCCTTGTGGCATATATCTAGCTACAATGTTTGAGAAAGATGCAATTGAGTTTTGTGCTTTTTAGGTGTGTAAGCCTAGAGGAAAATATAGTGGTCAGCAGGTCTTTGGTCCCTCTATCTATATGAAGATTCTGGCTCATGGCAGAAATTAGAATAGGATAAAAGAAACTTGGGCCCAAATTTCTGTTCTATCACCAACTATGTTGGACATTTCAATGAAAAATTATTTTGAAATAGAAAAGCAATGCTTGTCCTACATGCTTATTAAGATTGGTGTGAAGAAGAAATAATGCAATATAGGAAGGCATGTTCTGAAAGATTCCTAGGAAATCCTGGGATTTTAGAACTAAGAGAATAATCAGAGGTCATCTCATCCAACCCCTTCATTTTACAGATGGCAGAACTGAAATCAAAGAGTTAAATGCAAATGAAATTGTTTTCATAATATAATCCAAAGACAAGATGAATGAAGAAGTGTATGTCATTAGTCTCTTATCTATACCAAAATATGTGTCTAAAATGTAGTTTATAAAAGGTCTCTCAGTTCTAAGTTCTAAATTTCTTCAGTTCTAAGAGTCCATATTCAAGATCCTTTATATTAGACATGCCACAATTTAACTGTGGTGCAGAAATTAAAGTACTAATAATAGTAACAACACCAACAATGATAATAGCATTTATACAGTGCCTTAGGGTTTTCAAAATGCTTGGCAACTTTTTCCATCTTCACAACTCTGTGAGATAAGTGCTATTATTCTACAAATGTAAACAACAACCCCCCCAAAAAAAACTATGGAAGAGAGGTAATACATTCATTTGGCTCCCAAGAATAATTCCCAAGAGTAATGGTAGAAACTCTGAAGTGGTGTTTTTAGGTCTAAAGATAGGGGTGGAAATACTTCATAATAACCAGAACAATTCAAAATTTGAATTAGTTTAATTGGTGCGTAGTGTATTTCCCATCCCCTAGAGGTCTTCAAGTATATACTGGACAATCATTTGTCAGTAATATGATCAAGGAATTCTTTTCAGGTATGAATGAGTCTACATGACCACTGAGTCCCTTTCCAATTTTCAGATTCTATGACTTATATAAGGTGCTCTGTCTCAACTATAGCTATTCACTTGATAATGTATCCTCATTCTAAATCAACGGTCCAGTTCATGGGTCTTAAATCATTTAGTTTAGCCCTGCCAGTGCAACCATAGGTGACTAAATCTTCCCAATGCTTGAATTATTTAAGTTGATGATTTTGTATGGCTTGTGAATGTTATAAATATCCAAGTTACCCTTGGAAGAAAAAAGGATTCCCCAACCCTGTGCTAAATGAATCATCAATTGTGCAAGGCTAATTGTCTATCACTAAAATATCTAGCATTCAGTATTAAAACATGCTACTGAGATTTCTGACAGGACTAACAATCATTTTAATAAGTAATTTTTGCCCCATGTGATGAATGTGACTATATATATATGTATATATATATATATACACACACACACACATATGACTGAAAGATTCAACTGAATTCAGGAAGTGCTGATTATTAGCCAGATAAGTGGTATAAAAGCCAGACATGAGCATTATAATCACATTTTCATTGGATTAGAATTGTAAAATATTATGGGGTGAACTAGTCCTACCCCTTTTACAAGTAAAGGCCTGAGATCACCCAAGGATCTTAAGCAATTTGCCTAGTTTTGAGGTATACAGATAAAATCTGAATCAAAATCATTTGACTCTAGTCCAGCATTTTCTTCAATCATCACACTTCACAAACCTTGCCCTTATACAACCCTCCCGATGAGACAAATTAGAACTTCAAAATCTCAGAATGTATCTAATACAACCAGTATCTGAACAAGAATTCCTCAACAATATGCCTAAAATTGGAAATGTAGCATTTCATTGAAAACCTTCAGTGGGGGATAATGCACAACTTCTTAATTCAACTCATTCTACATCAAGATAACTCATTTTTAATACATTTCTCATAAACATCCTAAATATACCTCTCATGATTTGTTCAATTCCACAAGTCTAAACAAGCAATTTAATCCATTTTTCAAAAAATTTCACAGATTAAATAAGAGGTCTATAGTTCATCCTTTTCCTGTGTTTTTTCTTTTCTCCCTACTAAACAGCTAGTTTCTTCTATTGATCCACATTTGACATGAATACAAGGTTTTTCGCTAACATGATTGTGCTCCACTATGTAATTTACAACTTTACAATGTTCTAAAAATTTGGTGCCCAGAACTTAACACAGTACTATAGATGCAGTCTAAATAGTGCAAAGTACACTAAAATCATCACCTTCTTACTCTTGTATATTAAGCCCACATTAACTTTCTTGGATTCCATATCACACTGTTGATTCACCAAAAAAAAAAAAAAAAACCACCTAAGTTTTTTTTTTCAGATGAATTGCTATTTCACTCTATCCATTCCATCACCTAACTGCTCTTGTCAAGACATAAAGAACATGTTTTTGTATTTAACTTATCACTTCTTCTACAAGGATCTTATCCTTTCCACTTCAACCACCATTTCATCGATCATGATGAAAATGAGATTCCCTAGCTTTTCTCAAAGTTGGTTCTCAAGTTCCATATTCTCCATGGCTACTTTTCTTATCCTACAATAAGTTGGACAATAATTTCATACATATTTTAGATTTATATTTATTTGTTTGTTTCTCTCATGTAATATAAACTTCTTGAGAAGAGGACTGCTTCATTTTTGTCTTTGTATCACTTGAAGGTAGTTGATGGTTGATAAAATAATTTCTAATGATTGATGGATTAGATATTTTGAGGGGGGATATTTTTCTTATTTTATTAATTTTATTTAAAGAAACAGAATAAAACAAAAACAGAAAAACAATTAATACCAAACAAAATGAAACAAAGCAAAAGAGAAAATTGTCATATGCCCAGCAGAACAAAAGAGAGGATTCAAAATATATAACTACAAATACCAGTTCAAGCAAGAAAGTGCAAATACACATATATATATGTGTGTGTGTGTGTGTGTGTGTATACACATACATATATATGTATATATTAGTACATTAGAGTATATTAGTTGAGGAAATTATATTCATGTGTGTTCATTTTTTTATTTTTATTTTACTTCCTTGTAAATTGTTCTTTTGTTCTTTATTGTACACAGTTTTTTTTTTTACTTTATTATTTTTTCCCCTCTCATCCATTCCCATTCCCAAGCAGGCTTTAGTTAAGAAAGGATATATTTATATATACATATGTAGATTTATACATGCATACACACACAAATCTTTCTTATCCATGCTGAGACTTTGCTTTAATTCTACTCCTAATTTACCTTGCTATTACATAATCTTCTCCCATTCATGGCATCCTTCCATTGTCTCCTTCCATTATCTTTTGCTTCCCTGTCCATCCATCCCTCCCTCTTCTTATTTCTTTATAGATTTTGGAGGGTGCTATACCTTTCATAGTATCTTATGTAGTGTGGCATATTTAGCCCATTCCTGATGTGAGTAGGTTGATTATACATATATTTCAACCCAAGTTTTCCTAACCCTAAGCCAAGTTACTACACATAAACCTTTTTGAATTCAGTCACTTTAAACAATGAGAGGTACTTATAAGACTGAATATCAGTAATTTATTTATAAATCTGATTGCAAGCAAAAACATTTATTGAGCCACTACACTGTGCAAAGTATTCAGACAAAATAAAGTGTTTCTGAAGATAACTTATTTTGGGATGGGAGACTTCAATGTATTAAAGGGAGCAGTGATTTTAAAGTGGAAAAAAAAAACTGAGAATGTCAAAGCCCCTGTTCCATTTCTTATTTTCTTACAATGATTTTTGGCAGAGTGGGCATTTTAGCTTCCAGAGTCAAAGAGTTTTGAATATACCCAATTAATTCAAAGTCAACTTTAGTTATAAGTTTAAAACATTTTCTTGTAAATATAACATAAGGACTACAAAGTGTAAGTTATTTGGGCATAAAAAAGATAGTTAAAAGAAAATTCAGAGAATAGTTGTTTAGAGCAACACACATCTGGTAACTCAGTATCTTAGTTTAAAAGAATGTCTGAATATTCGGAGTGAAAATGTTTCTTACTCTAATGTCAAAAGCCTTCTGCTGCTATTAGAATACCTTCTAACAATTAGTGAGTTTTTAAAGACATAAACAAACTAAGGTATTTATGTTTCTTGTAGATAGAATTGATTCTTTTGGAAATTGAATTTGGTGGGTTTTAAGTTATTGATAAGCTCTTAAATTCTATGGTAAATAAATGTCTTCAGTTTAATATCATCATTATATTATGAATAGTGTCATATTTATGTAGCAACTTACTTTTCAAAATGCATTTGTTACTAAAGATCTCATGGTGACCTCCAAGGTGCCTTACTTTTCTAGATTTGTAATCTAAGAATGGTCTCAAGTCTTAGGGGCTATCTTGCAACTCTTTTTCTCTCTGTTTTCTGAATTTCTGCAGAATTTAGGTAACTAGTAAAACACAGTTTAACACTTCAGGGTATAGATTTAGAGCTAGTATGAAGTTCATATATAATTTACTGCATAATCATTTTACATATAAATAAACTAAGACCAAGAAAGGTAAGATTCATTTGGACAAATACCACCCAAAGTCATAAAGGTAATTTAATTCAATTCAATTCAACAAACATTCAAAAATACTGTACTGCACATTAGGAAGATAATAAAAAAATCAAATAGACCCTGCTTCAAAAAGTTTATATTATATTGAGAGAAACAGTATGTCTATCATAAATAAACATGAAATATATGCAAAATATTTTGTGTGGGGGAGCATAAATAACTAGGAAAATCACAAAAGCCCTCCCAGAGGAGGTAGCATTCATGCTAAGCCTTAAAGAGAGAATTCCAAGAGATGGGCATGAGAATAGACACATGCCAACATCATTGTAAAGACAAGGGGAGAGTATACAGAATGTCATGTGTGGGGAAAATTAAGAAGGCTAAGTAAAATAACAGTAAAAATTAGGAAGTAATTTCTTTTTCTAAGAAAGGGAAGTAGTTAAGAGTCATATTGTGAAAGACTTTATGTGCCAAGATGAGGAGTTCATATTTATTTCATATTTCATATTATGAGTTCCCTCATAAAATATGAGGGAACTACTGGAGCTTCATAAAGATTCCAGCAGCAGCAGCAGCACTTTAGAGTCGTTTTATCCTCATAGCAACCAGTCCTATTTTACAGATGAGGAAACTGAGGCAGAACAAAGCTAAATCACTTGCCCAGGATCACATAGGTAGTAAGTATCTAAGACCAAAGATAGATTCATGTCTAATTTCAGATCTGGAACTCTATACACTTACTCACCAAACTGCCTCAAACAATCTACACTTTGGGATACAATTGCCCAGCAATAAATGTAATAATCAGACTTTTAAAATTTATTTATTTTTCTTAAGAGCTTTCCCTCAAAATGTTGAGTGTAGTAAATGTTGCCCATCCCATTTATAAACTGATGGAATATTCATTAATTACCTTTTCACTAATATTTCAGTAACACTAAGTAAAATATGCTTTGGAAAACCGAGGATAAGAAACATGAGGTACTAGTTGTAATAAGTATGTATTCATTATTTGTAATTTAAAAGTTAATATGTAATGGCAATTAGATGGCCTAGAAACACAAGAACAAACTCTTATTCAATCATCTGTCTTTAAATTGGACACTGGAAATACATAGGTACAAAAAAACTTTTTG
>JAJPUD010000627.1:464929-545894 GCA_023553655.1 Myrmecobius fasciatus | reverse complement strand
CTGATTTTATTTGTGTGGAAAGTGTTATGTACTTTTACTCATATAGTTCCTGACTTTCCCTTGGCAGATGGATTCTCAAGTATTTTATACTTGGACAGTTATTTTTAATGGAATTATTCTTTATATCTCTTGCTGTTGGATTTTGTTAGTGATGTATAAAGATGCTGACGATTTATGTGCATTTATTTTGTATCCTGCAAATTTGCTAAAGTTGTGGATTATTTCTAATAGTTTTTAGCTTGATTCTCTAGGGTTCTCTAAGTATACCATCATACCATCTGCAAAGAGTGATAATTTGGTTTGCTCATGACCTACTCTAATTCCTTTAATCTCTTTTTCTTCTCTTATTGCTGAAGCTGGCATTTTAAATACAATATTGAATAGTAATTTTGGTAGTGGACAGCCTTGTTTCACCCCTGATGTTATTGAGAATGGTTCCAGTTTATCCCCTTTACATATGATGCTTGCTGATGATTTTAAATAGATGCAACTGACTATTTTAAGGAAAAGTCCATTTATTCCTATACTCTCTAGTGTTTTTAATAGGAATGGATGTTGGATTTTATCAAATGCTTTTTCTGCATCTATTGAGATAATCATATGGTTTTTGTTAATTTGGTTATTGGTATAGTCAATTATGCTAATAATTTTCCTAATATTGAACCAGCCCTAAATTCCTGATATAAATCCTACTTGGTCATGGTGTATTATCCTGGGGAGGATTTTCTGTAATCTCTTTGCTAATATTTAATTTAAGATTTTTGCATCAATATTCATTAGGGAGATTGGTTTATAATTTTCTTTCTCTGTTTTCACCCTACCTGTTTTAGCTATCAGCACCATATCTGTGTCATAAAAAAAAAAATTGGTAGGAGTCCTTCTTTCCCTATTTTTGAAAATAGTTTATATAGTATTGGAGTTAATTGTTTTTTTTTTTATTCACATGTTAATCCATCTGGTGCTGGGTATTTTTTCTTAGATAGTTGATTAATAGTTTGTTCTATTTCTTTGTCAAAAATGGGACTATTAAAGTAATTTATTTCCTCTTCTGTTAATGTGGACAATTGATATTTTTGTAGGTATTCATCCATTTCACTTAGAGTATCAAATTTATTGGCATAAAGTTGGTCAAAATAACTCCTACTTTTTACTCTAATTTCCTCTTCATTGATGGAAAGTTCTTGCTTTTCACTTTTTAGAGTAACAATTTGATTTTCCTCTTTTCTTTTTCAAATCAAATTAGCTAAAGGTTTGTCTATTTTGTTGTTTTTTTTCATAAAACCAACTGTTTTATTTATTAATTCAATAGTTTTGTTTTTTTGGTTTTTGTTTTTTTTTTACTTTCAATTTTATTTCTCCCTTTATTTTTAGAATTTCAAGTTTGGCATTTGATTGGGGATTTTTAATTTGTTCTTTTTCTAGTTATGTTTGTTGTTGTTGCAAGCCCAATTCATGGATCTTCTCTTTCTCTGTTTTCTGCAAGTAAGCATCTAGAGATGCACAATTTCCCCTTTTTTACTGCTTTGGTAATTTTAGTATGTTGTCTCATAGTCATTTTCTTGAATGAAATTATTAATTGTGTTATTCACTGAAGAAAGTCATATACACCCAGAGAGAGGGATATGAAATGTGGACCACAACATAACATTTTCATGCTCTCGATTGATGTTTGCTTGCATTGTGTTTCCTGTTTCTGTTTTTTTTTCTTGTAGATATGATTTTTCTTGCAAAACAATGATAAATGTGGAAATATATATTTGATCTGTTGAGTATTTTAACATAATTAAATGTAGTGGATGTCCTGCCATCTAGGGGAGGGGTGGGGAGTAGGGGGGAAAATTTTGTAACAGAAAGCTTTGGAAGGGTTAATGTTGAAGAATTACCCATACATATGTTTTGCAAATAAAAAATAAAATAAAATAAAATAAGAAATTATTAATTGTGTCTATGATTTGCTGTTTCACCCATTCATTCTTTATGCTGAGATCATTTAATTTTCAATTATGTTTTGGTCTACTTTCCCCTAGCCTTTTATTGAATGTAATTTTTATTGCATTGTGATCTGAAAAAAAAATACATTTCTATTTCTGCCTTTCTGCATCTGATTTTGAGATTTTTATGTCCTAATACATGGCCAATTTCTGGTTTTTTTTTTTTTAGCTGAGGCAATTGGGGTTAAGTGATTTGCCCAGGGTCACACAGCTAGGGAATGTTAAGTGTCTGAGACCAGATTTGAACTCAAGTTCTCCTGACTTCAGGGCTGGTGCTCTATCCACTGCACCACCTAGCTGCCCCCAAACATGGTCAATTTCTGTATAGGTTCCATGAACTGCTGAGAAGAAAGTGTACTCCTGTCTGTCTCCTTTCAATTTTCTCCAAAGATCTATTGTATCAAACTTTTCTTGTATTCTATTTACCTCTTTAACTTCTTTCTTATTTATTTTGTGGTTTGATTTATCTAGTTTTGAGATCAAGGTTGAGCCCTCCCACTATTATAGTTTTGCTGTCTATTTCTTCTTCTCCATTAGGAATTTCCATGCTATACCACTTGATGCAAATATATTTAGTATTAATATTGCTTTATTATCTATGGTATCCTTTAGCAAGATATAGTTTCCTTCCTTATCTCTTTTAATTAGAGCAATTTTTGCTTTTGCTTGATCTGAGATCAGCATGGTTACCCCTGCTTTTTTTTTTTACTTCCCCTTAAGCATAGCAGATCCTGCACTAGTCTTTTACTTTTACTCTGAATGTATCACTCTGCTTTAAATGTGTTTCTTGTAAACAACATATTTCAGGATTCTGGCTTTTAATACATTCTGCTATCCACTTCCACTTTATGGGAGAGTTCACTCCATTCACATTTACAGTTAAAACTACTAATTTTGTATTTCCTACCATTTTATTAACCCCAAATTATACTTTTCTCTTTCCTTTACCCTTTCCCTCCTCCCCAGTATTTTACTTATGAGCACCACCTCCCTCAAGCAGCCCTCCCCAAGTAGAGTCCCTTCCCATTTCTTATACCTTTCCCCTATTATTTCTGTTTTCCCTTTTATTTAGTATACCCCTTCCCTTTTTCCCTATTCCTTCCCACTTTTCTATGAGATGAGAGAAATTTTTCTGTTAACCAAATATATCTAATATTTTCTCTTTGAATCAAATCAGATGATTGTAAAATTCAGATAATGTTTATCCCCCTATCTTCTTTCTCTCAAATATAATGTTTCCCTTGCCTCTTCATGAAATGTAATTTCCCTCATTTTACCTTCAATTTCCCCTTTTTCTGGTACAATCCCCTTACCACCTCTAGTTTTGTTTTTATATTATAACAGTAAAATCAAATTATACATGCACTCCCTATGTATACAAATAACAGAAATACAGTTTTCAAGAGTTCTTTTCTTTTTACCTTTTTATGCTTCTCTTGAGTTCTATATTTGGAGGTCAATTTTTTTGTTTAGCTCTGAAATAAATGGAATTCACCTGTTTCATTGAATGTCCATCTTTTTCCCTGAAAGAAAATGCTCAGTTTACTGGGATAATTTATTCTTGGTTGCATTCCAAGTTCCTTTGCCTTTTGGAATATGAGATTCCAGGTCCTTGATCCTTTAAGGTGAAAGCTGCTAACTTCTAGGTAATCCTTATTGTTTCTCCTCAGTATTTGAATTGCTTTTTTTCTGGCTGCTTGTAATATTTTTTTCCTTGGTCCAATAGTTCTGAAATTTAAGCACAATATTCCTTGAAGTTTTAATTTTGGGGTCTCTTTCAGAAGGTGTTTAGTAAATTCTTTAAATGACTATTTTACCTTATGATTCTATGACATCCAGGCAGTTCTCTTTGATGATTTCCTGAAAAATAGTATCTAGACTTTTTTTTTCATCATGGCTTTCAGGAAATCCAATAATCCTTAGATTATCTCTCCTAGATCTATTTTCCAGGTCAGTTGATTTCCCAACTAAGTATTTAACATTTTTTTCTATTTTTTCATTTTTCAAGTTTTCCTTGACTGATTCTTGATGTCTAATTGAGTCATTCATTTCCACTTGTTCATTTCTGATTTAATGAATTATATTCTTTATTTACTTTTTTTCTTCTTTTTGTAATTGTCCAATTGAATTTTTAAATGTGTTGTTTTGTTCTATGGATTTTTTTTCCTGAGGCAATTGGGGTTAAGTGACTTGCCCAGGGTCACACAGCTGTTATGTGTCTGAGACCAGATTTGAACTCAGGTCCTCCTGACTTCAGGGCTGGTGCTCTATCCACTGCGCCACCTAGCTGCCCTTGTTCTATGGATTTTATCTCCATTTCACAAATTCTGTTTTTCACAGAGTTGTTTTCTTTGTCCATTTTGTCAACTCTATTTTTAAGGGGTTGTATGCTTCTATTTCAGTAAGTCTATTTTATAATTAATATTCTTCAGATAATTTTTGTTCTTTCTTTTCAAAACCTTCTTGTAAAGTTCACATTTCCTTTCCCCATTTTTCTTCCAGCTCTCTTTTACAATCCTTTTTAATTTCTTCCAAAAGAGCCTTGTGAGATGGGAATCAATTTATATCACCCTTTAGAGCTTCATCTGGAGACCATCTACTTTTAGTCTCTTCAGCGTTTGAAATCTGTTCTCTTTCACCATGAAAACTATGTTCAGGGTTATTTTTGTTTTTTTTTTTTTATTCAT
Source organism: Myrmecobius fasciatus (assembly GCA_023553655.1). Lineage (NCBI taxonomy): Eukaryota > Metazoa > Chordata > Mammalia > Dasyuromorphia > Myrmecobiidae > Myrmecobius > Myrmecobius fasciatus. Next base: position 541,216 of record JAJPUD010000627.1, on the reverse strand, counting down.
TTTTTTTAAAAAGTTGAGATTTCTTTTAGGGCAAGGAAGGTTGTTCAAGCTTCCTCTACAAGGTGTAGCAGCTGCACTGAGTGCTGACTCACTCCCAGTGCTGGGTGTGTGTGGCCAGGTCCCATGAAATTCTGGTGTTTTGGTTTCACTATTTACTTTTTGTATTTGTGTTGGATGTTTTATAACTTCTCTGCTGATCTACTGGCTTGCAACCAGGGCAGAGTAGCCAACATTGCTCTAGATTCTTCCCCATAGATTCTCCACCACGTAGAGCCCATACCACCCAGGTCTGCACTGCCTGCACTGAAATCTGTGCTCGGTCTGCTTGCACTTGGTCTGCCTCCCTCCATGCCATAGTGAAACAGGCCTTTTCTGGCAATCTTCAAAATTATCTTCTGCTAGTAATTTGTTACAGTCCCAGTACTCATGGATTCTACTAGTACAGAACTAATTCAAAGGCTGGATTTGGCAATTTGTGTGAGGGAGGAGGGACTAGATCAGAAACATCCTCTTTGTCATCTTGGCTCCGCCCACACAGATATGTTTCAGAAGTAAATCTAGAATACAGGTCATCTATACTACAAATCCTTCTATTCACTCCCCTCAGATTTTCTTTTTGACTGAAATCATAGAGATAACAAAAAAAAATTAAATTTGCTAAATGACCCCTTCTTCAAATATGGAATGAAAAAAGAATCATGTTCTCTAAAGATCATGGAAAATTCCAGCACCAGGGTGAAAATCAAATAGAAATTCCCTAATGATGTTAAGGTCATGGTATGTTGATAAGAACTGAATAATAAAGTTTAATTTTTGGTTCTCCAAAAATAACAATAATAATAATTTTGAGTGTGACACATTTTAAATTTAGTCTACATTTTCACCTTTTCCTCTATTATTTTCTTAAATCTAGATAACCAATTAAAAAATAAATTAAACACTGATTTGTAGCAATTGCCAATTGTTGTACTGTCAATTGTTGTATATAAAACATAACAATAGGCTTTCCCAAGATGGTCTGAGCTGGTTCCAGCACATCCCTATAAGAAGTCCTCCAAATGTTTCTATTTATATCTGATTCAGTGCTAATCTCATCAATCCTTAGCATATGGCAGTGACTCCCAGATAAGAATTGTCATCAGTCAAAATACTTCTCCCTCAATATTCACTTAGAGAAACCCAAATACCCAAACAATGTTTATTGTCTAGACTATGATATTTAGACAACTAGAAAGCTAACGAATTGTCTGTTAGTATGTATTCTTCAGGCAATCACTGAAAACAGGCAATGCTTTGCGTTTAGAACTAAAAAGGCCAAAGGAAGGGAGGGTCAAGTATGGTACTTATTGTATGCCAGGTACTGGTTTAAGTACTTTTTACAAATTTTTTTTTCATTTGATCCTCACAATAACATTATGAAGTAGGTGCTATCATTATTCCATTTTACATTTGAGGAAACTGAGGCATAGAAATGTTAAGCAATTTTCCTTGCATCACAGAGCTAGTATGTGTCTGGATATAGATTTGAACTCAGGTCATCCTGACTCCAAGTCCAATGCTCTATCCACTGTCATTAAAAAACTGCCAATTAGGGGCAATTAGGTGGTACAGTGGATAGAGCACCAGCCTTGAAGTCAGAAGGATGTGAGTTCAAATTTGGTCTCAAACAGTTAACACTTCCTAGTGGAGTGACCCTTGGGAAATCACTTAACCTCAATTGACACAGCAAAAAAAAATAAAAATAAATAAAAATAAAAATTAATAATTGCCAATTATTAGGGATGTACGCACCATAGGATTATCTGTGTACTTGTTTTCAGTATAAGAATTTAAATTTCTGAGGGACAGTGACAACTAATTTATTTTTTGTCTTTATATTCCCAGTGCTTAGCAAAATACATGGCATACAACAAGTAATTAATAAATGCTTTTTGATTTTTTGAGAGCCAAATCACAATATTTTAGATTATGATTATATTGCCACAATTTGACTCTAGTTTTCAGAAACTATAGGAAAAGGGGAAGTTGAAACTAAGATAGCGACAGTTTTATTACACATCATCTTTTGCTTCTATTTTTCAATGAAAAAAATGAATGTATATCCCTAAATGAAAATTAGGGATATAATACCCTCAATTTCACAGTACTAAATATTCAACCCCAGGATAAACAAATTGTAGCTGTTCATGAAACCACATGCAAAATGCAAACCAAATGTGCTATCTTAATTTTTTTTTGTGAAGATTTATAATGAAGACTTTTTTCTAAATTAATGTCTGTTTATTTGAGAATGACATCTTTGTTTTCAAATTTGAGAAATGGTTCTGATTTTTCTCATCACTTTTACCTTCAAAAGACATGATATCACATTCCAGCAAAGTGGATGCGAAATACACTCTGTATTATCTGTCACACCAAATAATTACTTAGGTTTTCTAAGAAATGTGATCAAAACTCTAAATTTTCTTAGCCATTTTGTGTCTTTTATCTTCTGGGGAACTTCAGCTGGTAGATGAAAATGATCCATTTTACTGTTATTTCTCATTTTATGATTCCTTAAAGAAACCTTGACAAAATTAACAATGATACTGCTTATTAAAATCTCTAACTGATTGATATTGCAATTTAGCAAACTATGGTTTATTAGTTTTCCCTTAATTTTAGGGATACTATCTTGTGGGAGAATATTGGGGCCAGCACAAATTAAAGAATGTTTGCTTATCTTAATGTTAGCAGCACCATGGGGAAAAAGGAAAACAAGAAATAGAAGATTGCATCATTACAGATGTAATTTCCTCAACATTTTTTAAATGTATCCAACCTGAGATTGATGTGCAAATTTAATGAGAAATCTGTTCTTAGCCTCAATGTGTATAATGTAATAGTGAAAAAAAAGGAAAGAAAAAGCTGGAGATAAATCTCTAGAATCCTCACATAAGATACTTGAATTCTTTTGTAAATATACTGCAACATCTGGGTATACTTTGCCACATAGAGATGTTCCAGATTCAGCTGGACACATTCCTTTGCACTTTAGTGACCTTTTATGTGGTAACTGAGCAAAGATTTTTCCATTGCTGATGTTCCCTCAGATTATTCACTGAGTTACCCTATACTTTCTGGTCCTGGCAATGATATTAGAGACGATGAGGTTCAATCTCCTCATTTGACAAATGAGGAAGCAGAGACCCTGGAAATGAATGAATTTGCTCTAGACCACATAAACATTAAATGACAATGCCTTAATTTGAATCTATGTTATCTCAGTCCAAAACTATTATTACTTCAAGTTTATCAGATGTCTCTCTGGTTAGATACAATGTAGCATAATGATTAGCATGATCAATATATAGGGTGAAAAAAAATGGGTTCCAACCCTAGCGCAGACAATTGCGAGCTATGTCAGTTTGAGAAAGTCATGACCTTGCAGATCCTCAGTTTTCTTATCTGTGAAATGGAAATAATAATATAACCCACTTTGCAGAGACATTGTAAATATCAAATGAGATATTGCATGTAAAGTGTGATCCTTAAAGTACTTGATAAATTGAACTATAATAACATTTGCAGGATCCTCTTATGTTAAATCCTCCAACATTCTGTAAGAATCCAACCATTGTACAACCAAGCTGTCAGTAATGCCATGTAGCAGTGGCATAACAACAATCATTAAATACAAGGAAAAAAAATTAAGTACTTGCCATATGCTGTATCCAGTATTAATCCATGTCCAAATGATAACATAGGAGGAGAAAAAGAATGAAACTACTCACCCTGTATGTTCTTGTACTCCATCACAATTCTAAAGTTGCAATTAGTGCAAAACTCTTTCTTAGGACTCTGATTTGAATTGCCATTGATTGACCAGATTTACATTTTATCTGAGTCCAAGTACTACCTATATAGGTGTTTAAGATAAATGGACAATGACAAAGAATTTTAAATAAAATCCATAGTAAACATTTCCAACAATTTTTTTCAAAGAGAAAAAAAGTTTGTCTCCCCATGATTTGTGCTAGGGAATTTTCTTATGCCAGAGCAATAGAAGCAAAGAGTTTGGCAAATGATGTTGTACTCCCTGTCTGGAGATGACAGACATTTATTTGGCAAACATAAAATATTATGGTGTATATGCTGTCTTATAGCTTGCAGCTGTAAATTATATCTGGTTTCTTCAGAATTGCCACTTAGCTAACTGAGTTTTACTGAGAAATTAATTCTGTTTGACTTGCCTAGAGAAACACAGAAAGAGAAGGCAATGAAGAAGATGGAAGGTCCAGACTAAGGAGTGGATAAGAGTAAGAGTCTTACTAGATAAGTGCTGAGATGATCAGGAAGCCTTTCAAAGGAAGCCTTTGTTTGGGATTTATATTTTATTTCTTTATAAAAGATATGGCAATTCCAGAAAATAATCAATAATCATTGATAAAGGGCCTGCTGTGTGCAAATGTAATGAGAAATCTGCTTGTAAGCTGAATGTGCATATTGTAAATGTGAAAAAGGGGTGGAGGTGGGCAAAAGGAAGAAAAGCATTGAGCTAAATGCTCAGAGACAGAAAGGCAAGAAACAATTCTTGCTCTAAAGGAGTTTGTAGGGTATTGTGGAAGACAATATGCAAACACTTAAATTACTTAACTGGAGATAACTGACAAAGGAAGACTCCACCATTAAGAGGAATTGGCAAAGTCTTCCTATTGAAGATGAGATTTTAGCTGGCTCTTAAAGAAAGACAGGAAATCTAGGAGACTGAGATGAGCAAACAGGAAAATTGTTTCTTAGTTTTTCTCTTCTTATGGGAGTCCTACCTCTTACTAGTAAGATTAGTAGTCTGTATAAGCCCATGGGTTTTGTCAGGATTCATGAAATGAATTGCCTTTTTAGCACTGCCATTTAATAATTCTGTCAAGGATATTCCAAAGTTAAAGAAGGATGCTATGGGTCTGAAATGCTACTTAGGTGCCTGGGACAAAAAGAGAGAACCTTATCATTTTTAGTTACTGTGTATCTTTATGTTTCTGCATTCTGTGCAAATATACTTAATATTCATGACTGCTTTGAAGGGATCTAGAGTGGAGGAATTTTTTTTTTAATATATCATTATTGGGACTATTATGAACCTTAAATGCAACCCATATAAGTCTAGAGATTGATATTCTGGTCCATGACTTAGAAACAGATATGCCTTAGTATGTTTACATAAGATTACTGTTCTTCAGATTTTTCTCTTTAAGGTGACAAAAATCTATTGCTCTGATCTGACAGCTAGTTCATATTCAGTGTAGTCCCAAAACTGATAATCAAATGAGCACAATGTGGTTTTTTTGTTTGTTTGTTTTGGTTTATTTAGTTTTGTTTTTTAAAGAGAATGCTTATTCTCTTTACAGATCCAGGAGCCTTGACTACACAAGGATAAATTATAAATCTGTTTTGTAACCCTGGAGTCAGTCTGCTTTCTTAAAAATAGCACCTGAGCAAAACAGGACTGAAGACAGCCTCCCAAATTTAAGTAACAGTTAGCTATTTAAAAAAGATAAATTTTTTTTAAAAGCTGAAAACATAGTATACTTAAGTGCCAAAATGTTTGTGTTCCATCAGTCAAAAAATCTGATATAAATTAAAGTTAAAAGATACTAGATTTTTTTCAGATCATAAATGTATAATATCAAATTCTAATGTGCTTTGGGATTTTTATTTTATGGAACAATAATTTCACAAATAAAGCAAAATTGAAAAAAAAAGAGTAAGCAGGTTTTTTTCTTCTCTTTTTAGTATATTTCCATTACTATCATCTTTAACATTTAGACATTTTGCAACTTGAAGCATTCAGTGATTTTTATTAGTAACCTCATTTTTACTTTTGAGTTGGCAACTATGCATATTCCCAGTTATTCTCAGTAAAGAAAAATTCCCTGCATTTTTTTTATTATTTGCATTTAAAACTCAAGTTTTTATTGTAATTATGCCCCCTAGTATAGTGCAAATCCTTTAGGTTCTAAGCTTAGGTATACAAAATCACTAATACTAATGAGAAAATAAAAATGTTTGATAAACTTCATGCTAGCTTGTCTGTAGCTGCGGTAGATGGGAGATCCTTAAGTATCTCTAACTGTACAAGAACAAGTTACTGATAGACTATTTCAAACTGTTGCATTCTTCACAATCTCCGATGCCATTTACCAGCTACAAAGGATAGAGCAACAGACATGATGTTGGAGAGGGTAGTCTCCGTGTTTTTCAGCAGTGGCAACTAAAGCCCCAGCAACCTCTCCCTTGGATTTTAAATGGCTGCCAAAATAGAGAGATTTACAGCAGTACAGAATATAGTACAATGCTCTCACACTGCCATGTGATACAGTGGAAAGTAAGTTCAGATTAAAAAAAAAGTTTTAGTTTTAAGAATATTATTTGCTGTGTAGAATTTATATTATTGTATATTTTGTGTCTTACGAAAAGTGAACACTCTGAAATCCATGTCATTGTTGGTGTTTAAGTTTAGGTATTAGCACAAAAGGTCACAAAATTCTAGGGAATTATTAGCAAGAAAAATGTTTCTTATGTTACCAATTTTATTTTATGTCCTGCATTTCATGGATTATTTCATGAACACTGTGCTAGGAAAAGTGCATGTTTATCAGAAATAATGTTTTTGTAAAGAATCATATATGTAGAAATATGTTTTCAGTAATCACTAGTAAAAGATTAAACTTTTAGGTGGTTTCCTAATTCCCTATTTCCTATAGATTCAATATATCAACATTCAAATTTTCTAGGAACATCACCCCTATGAAAGTTGAAGATTGGCAGTATATCACAATAACTATCTGATATTCTGACTCTGACTGACTCAAGTTTGATAACATCTGTTATATTGGTTTTGTCCTTCCAAAATAATATTTGGATTCATGTTATCTAGATATTTTCTCCTTCAAAACATCTCATTGATCTAATGAATGTCTTTATTTCCATCTTTCTTTGCCAGTTTTCATAAGATTTCAAAAATATGTTGGATTAAACAAACAGCAACCCAAAAGTAGTGCTAGCCATGCCATATATATATTCTTGTATCCATAGTTTGAAAATGATTTTTAGAGACCTTTACCTGAAGCTTAATTTGTTCTGTTTCTACACAGATCAGGAATATAGTGCGTTTTTAATGGGTTTTTTATTTGTTTTTGGGAATGAATGAATTGTACTTAAGTGGGTACATTTGTCACAGTTCCATTTCCTAAATAATGACATCTATTTTGACATATTATAGCTCCTCCAGCTTCACTGACCCAGAATTCTTTTCATTTAAAATGAAGCCCTTTCAAAAAAAATAATAAATAAAATCCTTTCAGAAACACACAAAAAGCACAAAATATACTTCTCATGACTATACATAATACTTAAGACAGTGTCATGAACATGTAGATATTTATTAAATGTATTTTGAATTACCATATGTATAATAATGAATAAATATAAAATGAAATGCTCAACACGCTATTCCCTATCACTTATTTTTAATCTCTCCCAGTCTACTGGGATTGTGTACTATGTAAAAATAATCCCATCTCTAAATAAATAAACCTAGAAACCTAGAGTATTACATTAGCCTTTTGATGGCTCTGTATGCCTCAAGTCACTATCAATCTTAAATCATCCCCTATTTAGCTTCCAAATTGATTTTCCTAAAGTGCAGGTCTGACCAAATCATTCCCTTACTCACTAAACTCCAGTGGTTCATTAGAACCAAATTGTCTCTAGAATCAAATGCAAAAATTTCCTGTTTGAAATAAAAAGTCCTTTATAATATAAGACCTCTTCTAATCTCCATATATCTTATTCCTTTCCTTGCATGTAGTAGTTCTTAGTAAATATTTATTTATTGATTGAACACTACAAATGATATAAATAAAATAACTGTTCAAAGCCTAAAAGAGAAAACCCTAAGGATTTAAGGTTAAATTTGGATTTCAGTATGCTACACATGTGCTCCTAGATTTTTTTCCCTCCCTAATAAGGCCAAATTTTCTTTTGAAAATAATACCTCACATTCATTTTCAGGTGTCTAGGTAGTATAAAGAATAAGAACTTTAGACAAGAAAGATCCAAAGACAGTCTATAAAACTCATTGCTTATGTGAACATGGCCAAGTAACTTTATGTTCCTCATAAGAACCCTGTGAGGTAGGCAATGCAGCTATTTTTTTTTAATTTACATTTTACATCTGAGGAAACTGAGGCTCAGAGATTAAAGGAATATATTGTGACTAGTAAATGTCAATGTTCTAAGTAAGATTATTTGTTCTAAGCTTATCACTCTCCTAACATGCAATGCCAAAGAACTGATCAGTGATACAATAAGGTTTTATATAGTAGCTTGGTTTTTTATAGTCCAAGAAGATTGTTCCGTAAAGCATGCAAGTCACGCCCTTATTCTTAGGCTTAGAACCATAGAGGACAGCAATGATACATTGCTGCATGATAGCAATGTAGAAAGCATTCTTACCTTCTACATAGATTTCCCAACTAGTGGGCCTTCTCTCCAATTAGGGACTATCTAGTAGCGAAAAAAATCCTCACACCTAATTTTTGTACTAATGTTTAGAACTGAACAATTTCCATGGCAGGAGTATTCACTTGCCAAAGGATATATATGAACTGAAGGTCCTAATCACATCTATCATTAAAAAGAAGTTAGGGAATGTGCATTGTTCTCACCCAACTATAGAGCCCAAACTTACTAAAATCAGATTGGTAGAGCTAATTTCATATGAATCTGTATCACATGTATGCACACACACATGCTCACATATACAAACACATACACTCTATTTATAGCACATTATTGTTCAAAAAGTGCTTTTACAATGTGTTCTCATTTGATTCTCATGATTACCTTATGATGTAAGCAAAGTAAATTTATCATCCTCAATTTACATGTAGGAAGGATGATAAGGGTAATCTTGATTTTCTAGAGATATAAAACACATGGAGCTATAATTACACTGTAGCTCCTTGATGAGAGACAAGAGGTTTTTTTTCTTTTGTTTTGTTTTTTTCCTGGGAAGGCAATTACCAATCAGGTGTTTTATGTCATCCCAGTGTCATGATGTTTTATATAACTAGCATTTAGTGGGAAGGCAACAAAGCTTGACCCAAGGTAAGTGAGATACTCTAACCCTTATAAAGAATAACAACCAGCATCACATCAATATTCTTTACACCAGCTGAGAAAGGCTCATATAAAATGCTCCAGATTTAGTCAAGAATTTAGATCATATCAGCAAAGACTCCCTTCTGCAGGGAGTCAGATTCTATATCTAGAAGTGCCCCAATTCAGAAAATTGGGTCTTCTTCTGATCACTTCTACCACAAAGAAGGGAAGAAACCAAGTTCTCATAAATTAAATGGCTTTGTCAAACCTATACATCCATTAACTGTCTTAAAAAGCAAATCCAGGTTTTTATACAAGGCTGCTTCTAGTAGGCCAGAAACTCAATTCAAAACAATTAAATGGGTAGTGACATAGTGAAAAGAGGCTAGAGATTGGATTCAGTTCCCTGGAAAGAAGCTTTCCCACCTATATATCACATTCAAGTAACAATGCAGGTTTAGTTTGTCCATATATAAAATAACAGGCTTAGACTAGTTGATCTTTAAGGTTTCTTAGAAACCTTAATAATCACTTATAATAATAATTCATAATAAATGATGGAAATCTATAATAACATTAAAATCTAAAATAGATTGATAATAATCTCTAATAAACTGTTGTTTTTCAATTATTTTTCAATTGTGTCTAATTCTTTGAGATCTGATTTAGGGTTTTCTTGGCAAAGATACCAGAATGTTTTGCTATATCCTTCTCTAGATCATTTTATAGATGAGGAAAGCAAGGCAAATTAAGTGACTTGAGCAAGGTCATACAGCCAGTAAGTATTTGAGGTCAGATTTGAATAAAGATAGTTGAGTCTTTCAGACTCTAGGGTCTTCACTCTATCCACTACAACACCTAGCTACCCCTCTATAGATTAATAATCTATAATGATGTAATTATTTATAATACATTCTTAGTAATCTCTGATTACATAATTATGACCATTACACAGATGGTTGAAAGAAATAGTAGAAGTCATAGAATTTGGTCTGACCTATGACTAGTGACAATAATGTCTTTTTGGGCTGAATATGACACAATCAATACTGTACAGGCCCTATACATCCAGAAATTCTCAAAAAAATAAGAGCTGAAGTCGTAATATTGGCTGAGGTAAAAGAAGAAGGGAGGACACTATAAAGAAAAATGGATATGGGAATTACATTATCCTTAAAAGGCAGCCACAACATAATAACTAAAATTCCAATCCTGGAGTGAAGAAAATCTACATTTAAGACTTGCTGTGTACATGGTCAGTGACCTAAGCAATTTTTCATATTTAATATTACCAATAAATATTACAATATTTAATATTGCAAGTTAAAGTATAAATTACAATATTCATTGTTAGAATTTCCACCCTAGATATTCCTAATATAGATAAAATCACAGCTCTGAATCCATGAGCCCATATTATGAAGAAATGTCATTATTAAGTCTATAAGGATCAAAAATCATAACAAATTCATCTATGAAAAGCTAACTAAATTACAGAAAGACACAAGTATTAAGAAAATAATTGTAGAAGATTTTAATGTTTCTCATTCAGAAATAAATAAATGTAACAAAGATAAACCAAAAGTAGCACAAACCCTCCATCAGTGACAATAATTTTCTTCTGCATTTCTAGTTGTAAACCCACTAAACAATAACTTTGTGTGTTGCTATAAAATTCCATCTTGCTATTGTAGCAAAGCAAATTTGTTTACAGCATGAGGTGACTGCACCAGTGAATGTCTCCAGGCATTTGCAGCAAGTTATTCTGCCTTTGATTTGAAGTTATTTCTTAGTGTCAAAAATGAGGACAAAGGGCAAGAAAAGAAAAAGGACTTCTGACAAGGTTTAGTAAAAAGGAATACCCTTTATTATTGTTTATAAAAACAAACCTAAAAATCCACATAGGACATTCTGATTTGTGTCAGTGAGAAATGTTTTTTTTCATAGTAAATCTGATTATCACCATATTTAATCAAATAAGCATCAATTAGTTTCATCCCTTTTGTCAAAATTTTCTTTTAATAAAGCACATTTGTTATCATTTAGAATTCTTTTAAAATGTAAAAATAAATTTGAACCAAATGTTTGGGCAATCACGAATTCAATCAAGAATTACAAATATAAATTTACTTAAATATATAAATATAAAGTCAAGAACTTGTCTAATATGAATTACCTATCTTAGACTGGTTGTCATCACAGTCAAGAAAATATCCATGGAGATGAACTTGTTAGTACCAATTACACAGATCTTTATAGATTATTCCTAAAATAGGGAATGACACAAAGTATATGAGTCAAGTAGTAAAGATTCTTGCCATTCCTGACCTTTATTGAACCCTCCAATTATTAGTGTCTCCCCTTCCCAAAGTTTTTATTATCTCTATATCTATTTCCTCTACCTCTCCTACACAGTATAATATAATTTCAGCTGCTTCTAGGACCGTTTTCATTTTTATCTCCATTGCCTAGTAAGAGTAAAGAAATACTTTAAAATACTTAGTGAATGGACTTTTTCTCTATAAGTAATGTTTTCTTTCTGACTGTTGTTATTATTGTCTAATAACTCTTTGGTCCTACACATCTATTAATGTGTTAAGGAGAGGAAACCAACCTCTTGCTAAGCAGTATATATTGAATTTCCACATTATGGGGTCTACTCTTAAATTTAAATCGGAAATGAGCTTACAGCAAGGAATAGAAGTATTCCAGAAGGCATATAAGGCTTCTGGGACAACATATCAGAGTTACCAGAGTATGAAATATGGGCTAGACAAAGGGTCCATGAACTTTTAAAAAATATATATTTTGACAGCCCTATTTCAACATAATTGGTTCCTTTGTAGATTTTTTTTCTTTTTTAATCTATCTATGATAATGTCATTGGTCAAGAAAAGATAAAAGTTATTTATTTGAGCTACTAGTAAATACTTAGCTTACTTAGGTTAAACTGAGACCTGATGCCACAGAAGCAATAAAGGAGGATTTGGTGTTATCTATCAAAACATTGTAAAAGTATTCTCAGACCAATAACTGCATTTTCTTTTTCCACTGGAAAGTCTAACATTATATCTCCTATGAAGAACTGCCATTGCCATCTACTTTTCACCCTCTATGTTTTGTCTCTCTAGATTTTGCCATTAAAACAGATTTTCTTCTTTCTTGGGACTTTGTCAGTGCCTAGCATTTGGTGCCCTGGAAAATCCCTCCACCTTGCCAACTTCATTTTCCCACCAGAGAGTTCTTCCTAAGAACCTCTATTTTTTTTATTAATACTTTTTATTTGCAAAACATATGTATGGGTAATTCTTCAACATTAACCCTTACAAAGCTTTCTGTTACAAATTTTCCCCCCTACTTCCCACCCCTCCCCTAGATGGCAGGAAATCCAGTACATGTTAATTATGTTAAAATACTTGACAAATCAAATATATGTATACATAATGTATACATATTTCCACACATCATTTTTGTGCAGGAAAATCATATCTACAAGAAAGAATAATCAAATAAAGGAAATACAATGCAAGCAAACATCAATAGAGAGCATGAAAATGATATGTTGTGATCCACATTTCACATCCCTCTCTCTGGGTGTATATTTCTTCACTGAACAATTGAAACTGGTTTGAAGCATTTCATTGTTGCAGAGAGCCATGTCCATCACAATTGATCATCATATAGTATTGTTGTTGCCGTGTATAATGATCTCCTGGTTCTGCTCATTTCACTCAGCATCAGTTCATGCAAGTCTCTCCAGGCCTCTCTCTCAAATTGTCCTCTGAAATGGTCGTTTCTCACAGAACAATAATATTTCATCACATTCATATACCATAATTTATTCAGCCACTCTCCAATTGATGGGCATCCCTTCAGTTTCCAGTTTCTAGCCACTACAAAAAGGGCTGCCACAAACATTCTTGCACATGTGGGTCCCTTTCCCTCCCCTAAGATCTCTTTGGGATATAAGCCAATAGAAACACTACTGGGTCAAAGGGTATGCATAGTTTGATAACTTTTTGAGCATAGTTCCAAATTGCTCTCCAGAATGGCTGGATCCGAAGAACCTCTATTTTTAAGATGAATCTAGAGCAATTATCCTTCATTCTCCTTGCAGCTGACCTTTTGACTTTCTGGATTTTACCATATGAGTCCTACATGTATGCTTTCTCCCAACTCTTCTTTGCAGTTTCCTTCATGTATTGTTTTCACCCATTTGAATATAAACACCTTATAGGCAAAATTCATTCTTTCTTACTTTTTTCACTTGTATTTGTGCTCCTAGGTCTTCCCACAATGCCAACAACTGAAGTTAAGCAAAGCCTAATAATATTTTAACTGCATATAAAAAAGATAATTGTGTCATATTCTTTTTTGGGGGGACACAGTCAATATGACAATTTATTTTATCTCTGTATATATAATTTGGTAGAAGGATTGAGTCTCTTTTTCTCTTTCTATCTAGCAACATATGGAGGAAGATCTGGGAAAGAGAAACTAGACTTTCTTGAAGAGAAAAAAGTTAAAATTTCAAAAAACTTTTTTTCCCAAGCTTTTCCCCTCCTTCCCCCCATCCCCCACCCCTAGATGACAGGTAATCTAATACATGATAAATAGGATAAATTATATGACATATAGAATACATGTATACATATCTACACAGTTATCTTACTGCACAAGAAACATCAGATCTAGAAAGAGAAGAAGAAAAAACAACCTAAGAAGGAAAACAAAATGCATGGAAATATTCACAGAAAGCGTTAAAATGCTGTGTTGTGGTTCACACTCAGTTCCCACAGGCCTCTCTCTGGATGTATATGAGTGTCATATTCTTTTCTTCTCATTTTTATTTGTCATGTTTTTGGCCCTTAATTCAGTGAATCTCAGTGTATGTATATGTGTGTGTGTTTGTGTGTGTGTACATATATATATGTGTGTCATATTCCTTCATTTTAATTTATTTTTAAATTTTTATTAATGTCTTTTGTTATAATACTGCAATTTCCTGAAATATGTCCACCTCAGTAGACTCCATTCTTGTAACAAAGAGAGATAATTAAGTAAAACTGACTGATAGCACAATTGTGACAGTAGCACTATGCAATAGTCTTTCCCTCTAATTTTTACTAATAATCCACACCTCTATTGTCTTATTATGATGTAGGCTTTTTTATGCAACTTTTTAAATGTACAGTTATTTTTTGTTGTAGTTATAAAGGTTGTTTTTTGGGTGTTTTTAATGCCACAGTCATTTTCTGTTATTTCCCAGTTTTGATAGAGCACTCTTTCATAGAGTAAAAAAGCTATTAAGCAAAGAACCACAAATACATATGATAGCCTAACTATACAGTGTTTTTCCATCTCATTTTTTTAAATTCATACTTTTACTATCTTATTACATTAAGCCTCTCTCCTCATTCTCTCTCAATTCAAGAAGCCATTGTTATATTTAAAGTTTTATTGATGGTATTTTTTTATTCTAGAGTTACTGAGTCATAACATACTACCTGATATTCTTCTGTAGAATCTTTCCTGATAACAAATAAATACAGGTAAGCAAAATCTACTGACATCAAAACAGATTGTGAATATTTAACTATGCTTCAGTCTTTTCCTTTTATCTTTTTTGTCCATGATTTGTTCTGTCTTATTAGAATTAGATTTTTTTTTTAATTTCTCCTCACAGTCTTTCCATTTTTACTCTTTTAAAAGTTGTACTTTTTTTAAAAAGTCTTTTTACTCTCAGTTGTAGTTATTTTTTATTCTATTTTCCTCTTTTTTACTCCATTGTCACAGAACTTGAAACAAAGAGAAATGATTAAACAAAACCTGCTTGTTTGTATTTTTACTTGTCCATGCTTTTTACTACTTTTTTGTATCTCTTTTCTTTTGTCTCATTAAATTTTAATTAATTTAATTTTCTCATTGTTAGTAGTGGGTGTGGGGGCAGGTTGGACATGGGATTGGGGAAATTCACATCTCTTGAATCAACAATTTTATTCTAGCTTAGGAGTTCTTAACTATTTCTATTTCATGGATCCCTTTGTTAATCTAGTGAAGCCTATAGGCCATTTTTCAGAATAATGTCTAAATGCGTAAGACAAAACAGGAACTAATTATGTTGAAATTTTAATTATTTTTTTAATTGAAAACTATCTATCTTCTCTCTCACATCTGATACCTCTCCATTGCAAAAGAAAAAAGAGAAAGCAAAATCTTTTTTTTAAAAAAAATGTACAATTAACCAAACCAAATTCCCCACCATATATCTAGAAATATGACTCATTCTGTGTGATAAATCCTTTACCTTTCTGTCAGGAGGTGGGAAGCATTCTTCATCAGTCTTTATTTCTGAGAAATGACTGATGTTTGTATTTTAATTTGTAAGGGAAATTCACGAGTGAAGAAGTGGGATAGAAGAATTTCATTGATTTTGTTTTTTTGTTTTTTTAACTGCTCTCTCTCTCTCTCTTTTTTTTTTCTGAAGCAATTGGGTTTAAGTGACTTGTCCAGGGTCACACAGCTGGGGAATGTTAAGTGTCTGAGGCCAGATTTGAACTCAGGTCCCCCTGACTTTAAGGTTAGTGCTCTATCCACTGCACCACCTAGCTGGCCCAGAATTTCACTGATTTTGAATCAACACCCAATTTTTAGTTTTTCCATTACCTCAGTTATTATAGTCTTGACTGTAAAACAGTAGACTTAATGAGCCAAAAGGAGTTTTTGATCAATTAATTGGATCAATTTCCAGCCAATCTGCACTTTGTAAAATCCCCTCTCCTTTGTACAGTTAATTTTCTCTTTCTTTATCTTGTCCCAAACACTGATAGATAGACAAAATTGTGGTACATACCAATATAATTTGAAAACAGATACCAGTGCATCAGAATGCAAATTTCAGCAAAAGGAATATGACTTTAAAATTCTGGCTTCAGTAGCCATCACCTAGTGAGGAAGGAGTCAGAGAAATGCATATCTTCCCCATACTTCTCATTAGTTGGAAAAGAAATAGAAAGTAGAGAGAATACATGGAAAATGAGGTAAGTATAACTGACCACTAGAATGCCTCAAAGAAGGAAGTGATTCTTGTTATCAACTCATCTCTAGTTCTGGTCTCTTCATTTCAACTGCCATGGTCAGGAAATAAGTGATGTTTGCTAATCTTTTCAATTTCTTGCTCTGTCAATCAATATGCGATCCCTTTTTCATATCTTATGTGTCTATATCTATTTTTCTAAGGGGTAAGTGTCTTTCAAGTAGCTCTGGGGTTACATATGTCCCTTTTAGCCTTTTTGTCCTCCTGTGTTTTGGGCCATTTTGGTAATAATAACTTTTTAGCCAATAGTCTTTTTAATTTTTTAATACTTTCGAAGAGTCTTACTTTTAAAATCATGTTCACTTTCTGAAATACCTCACCAAAATGGAAATATCCCTCATAAAATCAGAAAAAAATACTTAAGCAAACTTGTCACAATCACAATGACAATCTAATTAAAACATTCATTGCTCCATTTTTATTTAGCTATCTGTGCCTTTGTTGATTTATTCAGGCAAAGTGTTTTCTCATTGAAGTTTTTTGAGATGCTTTTAAAAAAAGATCATAGTTATTTGCCAATATTTTATGTTTCAGACTTAAGACTCCTAATATAATATATTTCCTTCTCATGGTTGTAAGACTATGCTTTTGCCTTATTTCATTGTATTTCTCTTTCTCTGTGTGTGTCTCTATGTATCTCTCTGTCTCTCTCTGTCTCTCTGCCTGTCTGTCTCTCTGTCTCTATGTCTTTCTCTCTCTCTCTCTGCCCCTCCATTCCTCCCTCCCTCCTTTCCTCTCTCTATTTCTCTCCTGTGAATGTGTGTGTATTTCATTTTAAAGCATTTATTGTTTTTGAAACATATCATTTTCCTACCACAAAGGAAAGACAAAGGGAATAAGAAGTTATTAAGCACCCATTGTGCGTCAGGCATTGCATTTTATAAATATTATTTCATTTGATGGCTCAATAGAATCCTCCCTTGTAGCAAAGGGAAACAGTTGATCAAAGCTAATTGACACCTTGACCTTATGTAACAGCCTAAGTATTCAATACCTTTGCTTGAGCTAATCTATATTTTTGCCATCTTATTAGCATAAGCTAATCAATAATGCATTATATTTCTTTCTTCAAACACTATTTTTTTAACTTTAAAATGTTTATTAGCATATTTTGTTTTATCTATTATATATACACCAGTCTAGGGTATTTGAAGCTATCTAACAATAGAGGCATTTGAGAGATATGCAGGAGACAGATGAAATTGTTAAATGTTCACGATGAGCATTGATACTTCAGAAATCTATAGGAGAGTGGGGAGATGACAGAAGATAAAAAGTAAAGTTTGTACCAGTTCTGGGAAAAATGGTGTCAAGAGTATTAAAGCTCAAAATCAACTAAGGATGATAAAAGAGAATGAAGGGAATAGTTTTGTGTTTGTGTGTTTCTTAAACTGTAATGTGGAAAAGAGAAAGATAAAATATAATATTGTTGTTTACATAGATGGAAGAGTTCCTAAACAGGAATAGAGAAAACTAAGACTGAGAAGTAATTTCTCTTGTTCAAGAGTGGATACTTTATCAAATTAGGAAATGCAATCTAATTCTTCTGACAGCACAGTCCACTGTAGAGTTGAAGCTGATAACGATAACATTATTATCAAACAGAATCATCAACAAAATTGCTTTCAGTTTACTAAGAAAAGGTCTTTTCAAGTTGTCTTGATCTATATCTTCTCACTCCGGATAGCTCTGGAGGAGTAAATGAGGCAGGTGATCTTACATAGCCTTTCCTCACTTATATCCAAATCACTTGCATGTCATGGCATCATCTCCCTGAGGTCATGGTTCTCTTCCAGAATGAAGGACAAACAACCTTTGTGACTAAAGCTGGCCCACCAACTGCAATTGATCAATTGGAAGACTCCCTCTTCCTTGTTTTCTTTCATCCCTTCTTCCCTTTCCTCCCTCTGTCCACATAGGATACCACATCTTTACCCATGACATTTTTTTTTCCTTTTCTTATGCTCCTCTGAACTCTCCCACAATATCTTAGTGTTTAGTGGCTAGATTTCTTTTTTAAGGACCATGCCTTAAACGAAAACCATTCTGATTCTAATAGGTTATTAATAGGTCCTAAGCCAAGACCCACAGTCTTCTCTTTGAGTTTAGGTGACTGTTTTCATCATTGAACAATTGGAAATGGTTTGAATCATCTCTTTGTTGAAGAGAGCCACATCGATCAGAATTGATCATCATATAGTCTTCTTGTTGCCGTGTATAATGATCTCCTGGTTCTGCTCACTTCACTCAGCATCAGTTCATGCAAGTCTCTTCAGACCTCTCTGAAATTATCCTGATGGTCGTTTCTTATAGAACAAAAATATTCCATAACATTCATATACCATAATTTATTTAGCCATTCTCCAATTGATGGGCATCCATTCAGTTTCCAGTTTCTTGCTACTACAAAAAAGGCTGCCACAAACATTTTTGTATATGTGGGTCCCTTTCCCTCCTCTAAGATCTCTTTGGGATATAGGCCCAGTAGAAGCAATGCTGGGTCAAAGGTTATGCACAATTTGATAATTTTTTGAGCATAGTTCCAAATTGTTCTCCAGAATGGTTGAATCAGTTCATAATTCCACCAAAAATGTATCAGTGTCCCAGTTGTCCTACATCCCCTCCAACATTCATCATTATCTTTTCCTGTCATCTTAGCCAATCTGAGAGGTGTGTAGTGGTATCTCAGAGTAGTCTTAATTTGCACTTCTCTGATCAATAGTGATTTGGAGCAACTTTTCATATGATTATAAATAGTTTCAATTTCTTCATCTGAAAATTGTTCATATGCTTTGATCATTTATAATTAGAAAATGGCTTGAATTCTTATAAATTAGAGTCAATTCTCTATATATTTTATAAATGAGGACTTTATTAGAACCTTTAAATGCAAAAATGTTTCCCACTTCATTGCTTCCCTTCTAATCTCATCTGCATTATTTTTATTTGTACAAAAACTTTTTAACTTAATATAATCAAAATTATCTATTTTGTAATCAGTAATGATCTTTAGTTCTTCTTTGGTCATAAATTCCTTCCTCCTCCACAGATCTGAGAGGTAAATTATGCTAGAGAACATATTTTTTAAAAAGAATTAAAAGAGAGGTTGTTCCCACTCATGTGGGAGCAAAATATAAGATTCTGGAGTCAGGAATAGAGGTTGAAGAAAAGTGACCATGACTGACCTGGGCACTTCTTCAAGTGGAAATTCCAACTATCATGGAAATTAAAAGTTCAAGAGACATGGTTTCTGGATACTTTAACCATTTTATTAATAATGCCATCATGCATACTAATAAAAGAATAGTTAGTCAGCTCTATCTTAAACTAAATACTCTTCATGGTGGTGGGCTCACAGGTTAAATACCTTTGAAAGAACAGATATTCCTGAGGATGAAAATAAGCTCTGATGGGTAAATAATTAATGTTTGAATAAATATTAAATGATAGAATGGGCTACATTACAATGATGTACTTGAAGTATAATCATTTCTAACAGCAGAAACTTACAAATTGATGGAATGGGCCACATGACTACCTTGAGCAGTTTAAATGTTTTCCTGATTTTCAAAGAAGAAAATGAAAAAAAATAGAATTAGAAAAATATAGGTCAGTGAAATCAATACCTAGAAAAATTCTAAAACATCACTAAAGAAACTATTACATATCATTATCTCTTTTCCACAAAAAAGCATGAAATAATGTATCAAATACTTCACCAAAATCTAGATAAATATTATCTTTAACCTTCCTCTCACCTGCTAGTTTAGCAACTCATTCAAAAAAAAAATAAAGTTATTGAGCTTTTCCATTCATGACCCCTTTACACCTGAAAAAAATTTAGGTAACTCCATGTATATAGGTATATAAATAAAAAACTTACTAATAATAAATCATAATTTCATAATCCTCACATTCAGTTACATGATCCTTTATAGGGTCATGGCCCCCAATTTAAGAAGCTTTGCTCTAGAGCAGAAGAATCAAACACTTGGAGATTTGAATCATTTCCAGTGTTGCCAAACAGATGAAAACATAACTGAGGAATATTTAACAAAAATAAAATACAAATAAAATATCTATAAAGTTGTAATTTAAAACTCAATCAATATGTGGCCCCAAGAGATCTTTATATTTGAATTAGTGGCACTAGTTTCCATTTGAGTTTGACACCACTGCTCTAGGGAATTATTCAGTACTGGTTAAATTGCCTGACTCAAAGAGTAGTTGTTAATGGTTCAATGTCCTCTTGGCAGGAGGTCTCTACTATATCCCCCAGGGATTTGTTCTTGACACTATGCTATTTAACAGTTTTGCAGTGACTTGAATGACAAAATAGTTGGTATACTAATCAAAATTAAAAATGGCACACATCTAGAAAAACTAGCTAAGACACTGAGAATAAGAATAAGGCTCCAAAAAGAGCTTGACAAGACAGATCATAGGGCTAATCTAATAAAATGAAGTATACTCATTGAAGAAAAATCAACTTAAGTGCATGATTGGTGAGGTGTGCTTAGATAGCAGTTTGTCTAAAAAGATCTGATGTATTTGGCGGATAATAAACTCAATATAAATAATCAGTTTGATGTGGCAGACAAAAAAAATCCATTTTGATCCTGGGATGCATTGATAAATAGAGCTTAGGAATAAGGTCATGGTAGTAACTTTGTGTTCTACCTAGGAATAAACCTAAGTATTTTAGTCAGTTATGGGTGCCATAGTTTAAAGATATAGATAAAAAACCATTCATAATAAAATAGTCATATTTTATGAGAATAAGTTGAAGCCATTGGAGGTATTTGCCCTGGAGAAGGAAATGTTTAAGGGCATATAATAATTGTGTTTCAATATGTGAAAGGCTCTCATGTGGAAGAGGAATTAGACTTTTTCTGTGTAGCCCAAGAGATCAGAATTTGGATCTATAAGTGTATGAATGATGCATAGTAGTGTATTTAGGCTCGGTGTCAAAAAAAAAAAAAAAAAAAAAAAAACTTGGTAACAATTAAATTTGTTTGAAAATGAAATGAGCTACCTTGGAGTCTTTTTCCTCCAAGATTTTTAGACAAAGGCTAGATGGCCTCTTTCCAGTTATTATTTAGGATTTCTTTCAGAAATTTGCTGGACAACAGAAGAATGGGGAAGGAAGGAACTGAGCTTTTATGTACCATCTACTGTGTATCAGGCACTGTACTAAGTAATTTTTAAAAATATTATTTCATTTGGCCCTTAAAACAACACTGTGAGGTAGGAGCTCTTATTATCCCCATTTTACAATTGAGGAAACTGAGATAAACAGATTAAGTGATTTATCTAGGATAACCGAGCAAGTAAGTTTTTAAGGATGAATTTGAAAACAGGTTTTCCTCACTCAAGATACAAAGCTTTATTCCTTGTGCCACCAACTGACTCATCACAATAGATGGCAGCTGATTTCCGCATTCTAAAGTTCTGGTAATTCCTTTTTAAAAGAGTGTTATGGATACTATTTGATCTATAAATGTATGTTCTGAAGAAGGAAATGACAAATCATGGATAGTACTTTTGTCAAGAAAACTCTAAACAAGTCATAACAGACATTACTGAAACAACCAAACAATAAAATTAACAAAATGTGTTTTTGTGTGTGTGTTTGTGTATAAAAAAAAGTAAAGAAAACAAAATGAAACTGAAATCTCATGTGAAAGCATAATGCTGCAATATTATCTTCTCCCCCCTTTTGTTAATGGTGTTGAATTAGTAATTCTATAACTGCAGACAAACTGAGTTAATAAAAGTTTTTCAAGCTGCCTGTACAGAGTGAAATGAGTTAAATCACTGACCAGAGAACCTGTCCAATAAAAGAATCAAAGCACAACAAAGGGATCAGTTATCCAGATTGATCCGTGTTGTTATGAGAGAGTAAGAAGGCCAGAGATCTCTCCTCAACTGCCACAGAAACCACATACTAGATAGAATATAAATGCCCATGCACAAAGAAGTAGTATCTTCCCATCATTTTAGATTCAAAATACATCTACACATCTTCTGACATCATTCATCTAAATGTAATAGAAGTCACATAACCTGGCACTCAGATATAAAAGCACCTGTAACACCTATTTTTCTTCCTCTCTCATTTTGTTAATTCTTTCACCTATCATCCTTTCTTTCTTCATAAACCAAAATTATCTCTAATATTAGGCATAGTAAGAAATAAAAAACATACTCCATTCTCGTTTGAGTGTAAATATCTTGTCAGTTTTAGCACTACTGCATTTCAGAACATCCACCAGGTTCACTCCGTGGTCTCCATTCAGTAACCAAGTTTACAAGAATGTATCACCATATTGGTACTAAAAAAAAAATAATCATTGTCCTACATTATTAGGATAGAAATGCCATTGATAATATTGTCATTAGGAAGGAATAGATATTATTTATATTAAATGTTAAATGCACAGGATTAAAAGTAGAAATAATTTCTGTTTTTAATCACTATACTGCTAAGATGTGTTATAAAATAAAATAATGAAAGGAATATATATTGCAAATGAAATTTTTCTCTACTTGGTCATAGTAAAACATAAATCTGCATATGTTAAATTTAAGTATTCTCTAATATGTTTAATAGAGATTTTCTGCTGTTTGATATTAAAATAAAGTATAGGATAATAATGTACATACTGAATTTGAAGTAAGAACAGCTAGATTCAAACTCTACTTCTGTGCCAAAGAACATGTTACTAAACTCCTTGAATTTCAAGATTCTAATATGTAAATGAGAAATAATAGCATCTATGGTATACATCACAGATGAGTCATTGTGAGGCTCAGATGAGATGATTCATGGAAAGGTTTTGTAAACTTTGTAATATTCTAGAAATATTAGTTATATTATACACATTTCTAACCTGTATCTTTGTTGTAACCTTTCTGATTTCTTCACATCACTTCATGTCTCCCCATAATTTTTTTAATTCTTTGCATTTTTCATTTCATATAACAGTTTATTCCATCATATTAACATACCATTTTTATATAATCATTCCCCAAACAGTGTGAAGTTATGTTACTTTCAGTTCATTTACTATTACAAATAGTTTTGTTAGGAAAGCATAGGCATGTTGCACCAAATCAACATTAATTGAATCTTTAATAATGCAATTAGGCAAAACAATGTTACAAGAGGGGCAATAATACCCATTGGGATAATGTTATAAATGTTTTCAATGGGCAATTAGCCTAATGATGCTTTAGTATAGTTTTATCACTCTCTGGTGGGGTATAATTAAGACATATTAAGCCTACTAATGTGTCATGATATTGGTCAAGGCAATGTTATGTCTTTAGTTTCATTTTATTATAGTTTTTCAGAACAGCAGAGAACAGAGTATTTAAGCATACTCTGCAAGAAAAGAGTTCCTAAGGAAATGAAAGAAAGCTGGTACTGATGGGAGAACAGAAATAAAATAAGTATGGAACATATTCTTTCATTAAGTGGAAAGGAATACATAATATCTAGTGTATAACAAGAAGAAAGTTATTAGAAAAGAAAAAAGCCTAGAGGGAGGAATAGTCTAACTAAGGTATGAAGAAAGGCATTTTCAAGTACCAAGAGACCATTATGGCCTCAATTCTTTCTCAGATTTTTTCAGGGAATTGAACTGATGGGAAGTCAGTGATTAAAAAGATTGAAAGGTGACAGTCCAAAGTCTTCAGAAGGAGACTAAAAAGTTATAGTCAGCATTTTGAACCCTTTTGTCACTTTCACTGCTCTTCTCTGATTTTTCCAATTTTTCTCTTTCTTGATTTGTAGTGACAAGAAATGGACTTTGTGCTAGTTTTGTAATATTTGAAAGAAATTCTATTCTTGCTTAGTGATTTCAAAATATAAATATAAAATTCACAAAAACTGGTCTTCTCTAAATGCTCTGTGGTTGAACAATGCCCCAATGTCTCATTATAACAACATCACTGAGAATTTTAACTGACAACTTTTGTCCTTTAATAATAAAGTAAAATAAATGAAAGTACATTTCACAAAATATAGACAAAATAACTAATTAAAATATTTTAATGAAGATTTCAATGTCAGTCTTAACTATACAGTATATTTTAATTTGCTATGGAGTTTGTTTGGGATTTCATTTCTTTTTTGTTTGTTGGTTGGTTGTTGTTTTTTGTTAGGCAATTGAGGTTAAGTGACTTACCCAGGACCACAGAGCTACTAAGAGTACCATGTCTGATGCCAGATATAAACTCAGGTCAAAAGCTTTTGACCTTTATTTCTATAACTGACTAACTTTTGGTTATGTTCAATAGACTTTTTTGGTATGAACTTTTGGACTTCCTAAACATTTGGGGAAAGACTGTATTCTATTTATTCTCTTACCCACTAACAAGAGGTTTCCAGGCTTCTAGACTTCTGATTGCTTGGGGCCAGATTTATTCAAGACCATATTTTTTTTAATCAGCTTATTTGTTAGCTCCCCAATTTCTATTTCACTATAGAAGAATATATTGATAGCCCTCTATGCATTTACACTCAGAATCTGAGTTGCCATTTATTTGTTGATACATCTCTCATTACTTGCTCATATAATTCTGATGAGAAATCTATGTTGTACTCCTGACATCCTTCCATTAGTTCACTTAATCCTGTAACAAATTAATAGTGCATTTTTACATGTGCAGCACAGGGGGAAAAAACAACAACTTTGTATTAATAGCTCCTCTGACTTTTTTCTTCTGGACCACTCTAAGGCACTGTCCTTGATCCACTTCTATGCACTCTCTATTTTGTACCTTAGCATTCTCCATGACTTTTATAACAAGGATGACTCCCAATCCTAATCTCTGATACTGCTCTCTCTTCTTTGCTCCTGATTGATTCCCAGATCCTTACTAGACATCGGATCTCAAACTCAACATATACAAAACTGAGATGTTTAGGCTCAAATTGTGAGGTGCAGAAGGAAGTGACTATAAAAAGGAGACTTGTTAATATACAGTGAAGCAAACAGAACCCTCAGATACAGAAGAGCAGTATCAAATGCTAGTTCTTTCTGATTCAGTGTAGTTACCAACAATCAGAAACCAGTCAGCTTATTAGTCATACTCTAGGTGTCAGCTTTCTGCAAATAGATGCATGGAAAATCTAGTCACATCTATCAGGAATGCTTAGTGGTAGTTGAGCCCATTACCTTGCCCTTTTGACCTTCAGACCTCCTAAATGGTAGGAAATATAATACCACTTCATGGACTAGGTCACAATGTTTTCCAAAACTGGAGACTTTTGGTTTGGTTTTTGTTTATTTTTTTTTTAATTTTTTCCCCTGAGAACTATATGAGAAGGTGCTTCCCATAGGAGAAATACATGTATAAAATCTCAACCACTGAAGTTGGCTGGGGATTTTATTTTTGTCTTCTCTGCTCTGAAAGCCTGTTGATTTAGGACTGGAGCTCAGACAAGATTCTAGATGAATATATAGGTCTTGAAGTTATCTTCATAATAACAATGCCATGACTCAATGAGGTCAATTAAAGAGAGTACATAAAAAGAAGAGCAGAAGTATCAGGGATGAAACTCAGGTATACTCACAGTTAGAGAAAATAAAATGAAAAAGCAAAAAAAAAAAAGATTAGGGGAACATATAAAGAGAACCAAGAAAAAATAGTATTACAAAATTTACAAAAAGAATAGTATTACAAAATTTACAAAATAGTATTACAAAAATTACAAACTTCAGGGTTTAAAAATTAGGATTTAAGAAAGAACATCAAACTTGGCAATTGAATTAATTAAGAATTTTAGAAAAAATAGCTTCAGATAAATAATGAAATGAAAAAAAAAGATTTCAAATGAAATAAGAGTAAATAAATGGTAAGGATGTTGAGGCATTGAGTATAGGTAGCTTTTTTCTTGAAGTTGGTTGACAGAAAGGAGAGATAGATGTAGGATGATAATTTGGGGGCATATTAATATCCTATGATGCAGGAGAGTTGGACAGGTGTGAAAACATGGAGAAAGAAATCATTAGGAAGAAATTAGATATAGGTGTGTATGTCTGTCTGTGTATGTAAAGGGAAAGAGACCAAAAAGGAGATAATGAGAGAGACAGAGTCAGAGACAGAGACAAAGATAGAGGGACATAGAACAATTGAAGGAATTTTGGAAGGCTTCATGGAGAAAGATGGATCTTGGAGGACAACCACAGTAAGTGAACATGACATATGTGAAGATCCAGGAAAAGAGACTGAGAAAGAATAATCATGTAGGTAACAGATGAATTAGGAGACTGCAATCAAGAAAACCTAGTGTGGAAAGAGTATGCAAAAAAAGAAGGTGGTAGCAGAGATCAAAAAAGATGAGAATTAAAAAGAATACATTAGATTTGGCAAGCTTTCCTCCTTTAAAGCTCACACTATTAGAGTATTTCACCCTATACATATAATAACTAGGCAAGGATTCCCTGATAGGAAAAAAGTTTGAAGTTTATCCTTTTAAAGCAGTGTTACTCAATCTATGCCATCAATAGTAAGGCAAACCAAGAAAGTAGGAGAAAAAAAATTGTTTAGGTTTTGGACACATATTTTTGAAGGACCACCATTTCTGACTATACTGCCAATTGAAAAGGTTTCTCTTAGCCACATGGATAACAGACTTGAAAAGGTTACAGTTGTATACACACACTTCAAGTTTTCTACAAGGTACTTTCAGTACATATCATTCTTTCTCTCCCAGAATCCAACAACTCCCACGTGAGGAATTATTATTGGCTAAGCATGCTGTGCATCCTACATGTTGGTCCCTATTACACTAGGATATATAATATAGAGATACATATACATATACATATGCACACACATACATACATATATGTATGTGTATAGACACATTTATGCTATATATGTGTGTGTGCATATATGTAATACTGTAATAGTACAGTAATAATTATTGATTCATTTCTAAATACATGTGAGGTTTTTTTTTTTTTCCTTTTTCTTAGTTAGGACAAGTTGCTATAATAAGGATCTAGCTTTTGTAACTATCCTAACCCTTTTACCTCCAAGGTAGAATATTGCTTAATATCTCGTGGCATTTAATTCCCTTCACAAATGAGTTCTAAACTACCCTCCTAACATTTCTTTGTACTATTTTATTATTGTTATTGCATATAATATATATAAATATATATTACTTTTTCTCTCATCTGGTAGAATGTATTCTGTTTGAGAACAAGGCTTATTTTATCTTCAGTATCTGAAACAGTGCTTAGAAGTTACCAGTAGCTTAATACATTTCTGTTGGTCAATTAATATTAGTTTTTTTTCAAAAATGTAAAACATCTTGTGACTCAAAGTCAGTCAACAAATATTTATGAACCTACTATGTGCCACAGATTCTGCTAAGCACTAGAATAAAAAAAAATTGGGGGCGAGGGGGAAAACAGCCTCATCTCTCAAAAATTTTGCTATCTGTAAATAAGGTATATATAGGACAAATAACAGATAGAAAGGAAGACACTAGCATTAAGGGAGTTAAAAAAAATGCTACTTCTAAGAGGTGAGATTTTTATCTAGGACTTGAAGAAAGTCAGAGAAGCCAGGAAGTAGAGAAAAAATGATATGAACTGGAAAATTGAATGTCTTGTTCTGAGAAAGGCAAGGAAGACAGTGCCCCTGGTTCACAGACTATATAGGAATGAATTAAGGAGAAGAAAGAGAAGAAGAAAAAAATTTCCTATGCCTATACAATTCTTTTGGTACAATTCTTTCGGTTTTGGTCTGCCCAGGAGTCAGGAACTCAGAAAAAAAAATATTTTTTCCACTCACAAGGTAGACCCATATAGATCAATAAAGCATAGAATACTCCCATTGTTTGGCATTAATGAGATACAGACATGATGAGATTGGTGGTTCAAAAAATTCATGATCACAGGTCATTTTTGAGCCTAATTGGTGAGGTCAAAAATAGACACTAACTAGTTAAGAGTCATAACTTCAGAATTGTACCAAATTCATGTGTCAATAAAACATTGAAATTCTAAAATCTTTAGATTTATAATTGACATTCTTTAAAAATGTCTATAGCAATTTTCCAAAGCACTTTCTCATGGTGAAGTTACCAGTACCCCAGCTATTAGAAAAAGCAGAAATCCATTATTCTAAAAAAATAAGCATCTGAAAACTGTCCAGTTTCATCCAAACTTTAACTTTTGTTGAAAAGTTTAGTACTACACATATTTAGTTGAAGCCTAAATGACTTTAAAGTGAAATCAGATTGTAAAATTATCATAGACAAAATTAAATGATGGCTCCTGTTTCAATTCAACTTCTTACAATTTTTGGATCTCTGCCCTTTTCTATAAAACTTTAGAAGCATTTTTTACTTTTTTTTAAACCTTGCATTTCTAAGTGCATCATTGAGTGTTTATATTTTTTCAGAACTTTTCCAGTATGTTGCCAATGGTAGCTGCTTAATAAATTCTTATTGAATCAAATGGAATTTAGTTTAAAATGAAGATATTAGACTAGATGATTTGGGGGTTCCTTGTATCTTTATGAAGCTATGTCTATATCTCTATACAATTCTAACATCTTTAACCCAAATACTGGCAAATAAAATTTTTCAATTAAGCATAACCTGAAATTTTAAAGATTTCAGTATTATAACTTTGTTATATAGATATTTGACTATTTTGAATGAGTAGTAGCTGCTATTGTTAGATGATTTACATGAAGATAATTGAAAAATTATAAATGTCATAAATTTGAGTTATAGAAAGTCTACACAGGGGAAACTTTGGTTATTTCATTTCACATATATGTATACATATATATGTGTGTGTATGTGTGTGTGTATATATGTATATACATATATATATAGAGAGAGAGAGAGAGAGAGATTCATCTATATATATACATGTCTGTGTTTGATACAAGTGGTCATCTGTAGAATCAAAAAGATCTGGATTCAAATTCTGCCTCTGATTCAATCTGGCTATGTGATAAAATATTTAACCTTTTTGTGCTCTAGGCTATACTTTAAATCCGAAAAAAATAGACATTTCCACATCCAGTTCCTTAAAAAAAATCATAGGTTTGGCGATGGTGGAGGCAAGATGATGGAGTGAAGGCAAGACTCTCTGTGACCTTCTCTGACCTTCTCTCAAACTAACAGCAGATTAACCCTCTAAATTGATTTTTTAAGTCAAAACCACAACACATTCCTAGAAGAAAATATCTTGGAAGAGCTTTGGAGCAGGTCTGTTTCAGGTGAGCAGGGGGTCAGTCAGTTTGCCAAGCTCAGACAGCAGCACCCAGACAGGGCAGGAAGCCAGGTGGAACTCAGCATGGCAGATTCTAAGCACCTGGGAAGTTTCTGGGAGGCTTTGGATCACCCTGCCCTGCTTGTGGGCAGGTCCTTTGGCAGATCTGCCTTTTGTAAAAGGTAGATTGTAACCCACTGCAAACCCTGGACCTAGCCCTGACAGCCCAGCACCAGAAGGTAATCAGCCAAAATGCCCCAGGGCAAATTAAAGCAGTTGCTGCTCCTCTGCTTTAAACAGACCTCAAGCTTTTAAAAAAAAAAAAAAGAATAGGGGGCAGCTAGGTGGTGCAGTGGATAGAGCACCAGCCCTGAAGTCAGGAGTACCTGAGTTCAAATCTGGTCTCAGACACTTAACATTCCCTAGCTGTGTGACCCTGGGCAAATCATTTAACCCTAATTGCCTCAGCAAAAAGAAAAAAAAAAAAAAAAGAACTCTCATCATAGACAGCTTTTATGAAGAAAAAGAATGGCAGACCTCAGATCCTGAGGTTCCTAAAGGTAAAGCAACTCCAGAGGAAGCCACAAAGGGAGACATGACCTAGTCCCCATTTCACAAAGCTTTCCTGGAATATTGCTGAAAGAATCTCAAAAAAGAGTTAGAAGAAAAATGGGGAAATGAATTGAGATCACTGTGAGAAGGATATAATACCCTACAAAAGAGATATGAAAAAGAAACCAATTCATTGAAAAACAATATTGGTGAAATGCAAAAAGACTGCAATGAACAAAAAATTCAATTGGCCAGTTACAAAAGGAGCTAAAAAAGGTAACTGAAGAAATTAAAACATTAAAAATTAGACTTGAACAAATGGAAGTGAATGAATCAATAAGACTTCAAGAACCAGTTAAACAAAAAAACAAATGAAAAAATAGAAGAAAATATGAAATATCTCCTAGGAAAAACAACTGACCTAGAAAATAGATCTAGGAGACACAATTTAAGGATAATTGGACTTCCTCAAAGCCAAGATGAAAAAAAGAACCTAGAAACTGTCTTCCAAGAAGTCGTGAAAGAAAACTGCCTTGATGTTTTAGAATCAGAAGGCAAAATCACAATCAAAAGAATTCACCTCCTGAAAGAGACCCCAAAATTAAATCCCCAAGGAATATTGTGGCTATATTTCAGGACTATCACACCAAGTAAAAGATATTGCAAGCAGCTAGAAAGAAATAATTCAAATACCAAGGAACTGTTATTAGAATCACCCAAGATCAGTCAGCTTCCACATTGAAGGATCTAAGGGCCTGGAACCAGATATTCCAAAAGGCAAAGAAACTTGGATTACAGCCAAGAATAAACTATCCAGACAGAATGAGCATTAACTTCCAGGGAAGAAGATGGATATTTAATGATATAGGTGAATTTCACCTATTTCTAATGAAAAGACTGGATCTGAATAAAAAAATGTGACCTCCAAACACAGAACTCAAGTGATGCATAAAAAGGTAAAAAGGAAAGACCTCTTGAGAACTATATTGCTACTATGGGTATAAGAATGGGGGTATAATTTGATTTTACTTTGATAATATGAAAAAGAAACAAGAGGTAGAAGGGGTATCATACTGGAAAAAGAAGAAAAAGGAGGTAAAATAAGGTAAAACAAAAAAGGAGGTAAAAAATAAGATAAAATCTCATGAAGAGGCAAAGAAAACCTAATATAATTGAGGAAAAGAAGGAAGAGGGGTGATCATGGTGTGAATCTTACTCTCATCAGATTAGGTTGTAAAAGAGAATATCAGACACATTTGGTTTCACCGAGAAACTTGTCCCTCCCTATAGGGAAGTGGGAGGGAAAGAAGGGAAAAAAAAAAGGGGGGAAGACTTATAGAAGGGAAAACAGAAGAATTAGGAGAAAGGTGTAAAAAGGGGGAGGGGCTCTAAAGGAGGGAGAACTGTTTGAGGGAAGTGGTAAGCAAAAGCAAAATACAGGGGAGGAGGGAAGGAAGAAAGGGAAAAGGAAAGAGAAAAACATAACTTCGGGTAAGAAAGATGGCAGGAAATACAGAATTAGTTATTTTAACTGTGAATGTGAATGGGATGAACTTTCCCATAAAACGAAAGTGAATAGCAGACTGGATTAAAAGCCAGAATCCAACAATATGTTGTTTGCAAGAAACACATCTAAAACATAGAGATACATACAGAGTGAAGATAAAAGGCTGGAGCAGAATCTACTATGCTTCAGGTGAAAAAAAAAAAAAAACAGGGGTAGCAATCCTGGTCTCAGATCAAGTAAAAGTAAATATACATCTAATTAAAAGAGATAAGGAAGGAAACAATATTTACTAAAGGCTACCATAGATAATGAAGCAATATCAGTACTAAACATATATGCACCACATGGTATAAAATCCAAATTCCTAGAGAAGTTAAGAGAGATGCAAGAAGAAATAGACAGCAAAACTATACTAGTGGGGGATCTCAACCTTGCTCTCTCAGAATTAGATAAATCAAACAACAAAATAAATAAGAAAGAAGATAGGGAGGTAAAGAAAATGTTAGAAAAATTAGGTATGATAGATCTTTGGAGAAAATTGAATGAAGACAGACAGGAGTTTACTTTTTTATCAACAATTCATGGAATTTATAAAAAAAAAATGATCATGTGTTAGAGCATAAAAACCTCAAAATCAAAAGCTGAAAGGCAGAAATAGTAAATGCATTTTTTTCAGACCATGATGCAATAAAAATCACATATAATATAAGGCCAGGAGAAAATAAACCAAAAGTTAATTGGAAATTAAATATTCTAATCCTAAAGAATGAATGGGTGAAAGAGCAAATCATATTCATCCAGGATAATGACAAAAATGGGACAACATACCCAAATTTGTGAGATATGGCCAAAGCAATTATATCTCTATGTAAGTTATATCTCTAGATGCTTACTTGCATAAAATAGAGAAAGAGAAGATCAATGAATTGGGCTTACAATTAAAAAAGCAGGAAAAAGAACAAATTAAAAACCCTCAATTAAATACCAAATTGGAAATAGTGAAAATAAAAGGGGAGATTAATAAAACTGAAAATAAGAAAACTACTGAATTAATTAATTAAACTGAGTTGGTTTTATGAAAAAAACAACAAAATAGATAAAACTTTACTTAATTTGATTAGAAAAAGGAAAGAGGAAAATCAAATTGTTAGTCTCAAAAATGAAAAGGGAGACATTTCCACCAATGAACAGGAAATTAGAGCAATAATTAGAAGTTACTTTGCCCAAATTTATGCCAATAAATTTGATAATCTAAATGACATGGAGGAATATCTACAAAAATAAAGATTGCCCAGGTTAATAGAAGAGGAAATAAATTCTTTAAATAGCCCCATTTTAGAGAAAGAAATAGAACAAACTATTAATCAACTCCCTAAGAAAAAATCTCCAGGGCCAGATGAATTTACAGGTGAATTCTACCAAACATTCAAAGAACAATTAATTCCAATATTATATAAATTATTTGAAATAATAGTTAAAGAAGGTGTACTACCAAATTCCTTCTATGATGCAGATATGGTGCTGATAGCTAAACAAGGTAGGGTGAAAACAGAGAAAGAAAACTATAGCCCAATTTCCCTAATGAATATTGATGCAAAAATCTTAAATAAGATATTAGCAATGAGATTACAGAAAGTCATCCCCAGGATAGTACACTATGATTGATTAGGCTTTATACCAGGAATGCAGGGCTGGTTCAATATTAGGAAAACTATCAGCATAATCAATTATATCAATAACCAAAGTAATAAAAATCATATGATTATCTCAATAGTTGTAGAAAAAGCATTTGATAAAATCTAACACCCTTTCCTATTAAAAACACTAGAGAGTATAGGAATACATGGGCTTTTCCTTAAAATCATCAGTAGGACTTATTTAAAACCATCAGCAAGCATCATATGTAATGGGAACAAATTAGAACCATTCCCAATAAGATCAGGAGTGAAACAAGGCTGCCCACTGTCACCATTGCTATTTAATATTGTATTAGAAATGTTAGCTTTGGCAGTAAGGGAAGAAAAAGAGATTAAGGGAATTAGAGTAGGTAATGAGGAAACCAAATTATTATCACTCTTTGCAAATGATATGATGTTATACTTAAAAAATCTTAGAGACTCAACTAAAAAACTACTAGAAACAATTCACAACTTTAGCAAAGTTGCAGGATACAAAATAAATCCACATAAATCATCAGCTTTTTATATATTACCAATAAAGTTCAGCAGCAAGAGATACAAAAAGAAATTCCATTCAAAATAACTGTTGATAGTATAAAATATTTGGGTATCTATCTGCCAAGGAAAAGTCAAGAACTATATAAACTAAACTACAAAACACTCTCCACACAAATAAAGTCAGACCTAATCAGTTGGGAAAATATCAAATGCTCATGGGTAGGCTGAGTGAATATAATAAAAATGACAATACTACCCAAACTAATTTACTTATTTAGTGTTATACCAATCAAACTCCCAAGAAATTATTTTACAGATCTAGTAAAAAATAGTAGCAAAGTTCATCTGGTAGAACAAAAGATCAAAAATCTCCAGGGAATTAATGAAAAAAGGCCGATGAAGGTGGCCTTGCTGTTCCAGATCTAAAACTATATTATAAAGCAGCGGTCATCAAAACCATTTGGTACTAGATAAGAAATAAGATTAGTCGATCAGTGCAATAGGATAGGATCACAGGACAAACTAGGCAATAACTACAGCAATCCAGTGTTTGATAACCCCAAAGACTCCAGCTTCTGGGATAGGAACTCACTATTTGACAAAAACTGATGGGAAAATTGGAAACTAGTATGGAAGAAATTAGGTCTTGACCCACACCTAACACCACATACTAAGATAAAATCTAAATGGGTTCATGATTTAGATATAAAGAGTGATATTATAAGCAAGTTAGAAGAACATAAGATAGTTTACCTCTCAGACCTGTGGTGAAGGAAGGAATTTGTGTCCAAAGAAGAACTGGAACTCTTAATTGAACACCAGATAAATAATTTTGATTATATTAAATTAAAAAGTTTTTGTACAAACAAAACTAATGCAGACAAGATTAGGAGGGAAACAATAAATTGGGAAATCATCTTTACATTTAAGGGTTCTGACAAAGGCCTCATTTCTAAAGTATATAGAGAATTTCCTCATATTTATGAGAATTCAAGCCACTCTCAAATTGATAAATGGTCAAAGGATATAAACAATTTTCAGATGATGAATTTAAAACTATTTCTAGTCATATGAAAAGGTGCTCCAAATCATTATTGATCAGAGAAATGCAAATTAAGACAATTCTGAGATACCACTACACACCTGTCAGATTGGCTAAGATGGCAGGAACAAATAAGGGCAAATGTTGGAGAGGATTTGGGAAAACTCGGATACTGATGCATTGTTGGTGGAACTGTGAATGGATCCAATCATTGTGTAGAGCAATTTGGAACTATGTTCAAAAATTTATCAAACTGTGCATACCTTTTGACCCAGCAATGTTTTTATTGGGCCTATATCCCAAAGAGATCTTAAAGGAAAGAAAGGGACCCACATGTGCAAAAATGTTTGTGGCAGCCCTTTTTGTAGTGGCTAGAAAATGGAAACTGAATGGATGCCCATCAGTTGGAGAATGGCTGAATAAATTATGGTATATGAATGCTATGGAATATTATTGTTCTGTAAGAAATGACCAGTAGGATGATTTCAGAGAGGCCTGAAGAGATTTATATGGACTGATGATGAGTGAAATGAGCAGAACCAGGAGATCAATATACGTGGCAAGAACAAGACTATATAATCATCAATTCTGATGGACATGGCTCTCTTTAACAATTAGATGTTTCAAACCAGTTCCAGTTGTTCAGTGATGAAAAAAGCCATATACACCCAGAGAGAGGCCTGTGGGATCTGAGTGTGGACCACAACATAGCATTTTCACACTTTCTATTAATGTTTGCTTGCATTATGTTTTCCTTCTCAATTTTTTTTTATACATCCAATTTTTTTGTACAGCAAGGTAATTATATAAATTATATATTTATATAAATATAAATTATCTATATAAATATGTATATACATATTCTATTTATCAAGTATTTTAACATAATTAACATGTATTAGACTTCCTGCCATCAAGTAGAGGGGGTGCGGGGGAAGAAGGGAAAAATTTATAACAGAAAACTTTGCAAGGGTCAATGATAAAAAAATTACCCATGCGTGTGTTTTGCAAATAAAAAGCTTTAATAAAAAAATCATTTCCATAAAAATCATGTTGTAAAATAAAATTTAAATCTCTCCTCCTCCAGAAAAACCTGCAAGAAAAATAAAGTTTAAAAAAGAGTATAAAAAAAGAAAAGCAAAAAGAAATCATAGGTTCATTACTCCCCTCTCAAAAGCAAATAATTTTTTTAATATTTTGATCAAGAATTAAGATTTAAAGAAATATATTTAAGGAAGAGATATTTGAATGAGAAATGGCTAAAGGGAATTCTTTTAAAAGTAAAAGCTTTGGGAATTAAGGTTCTAATTAATATTCTGGCAGAAAAATCTGCATAATTTTTTGTTCTGATCCAAAAGAAATTAATTAGTGTTGTTTTCTGAGTTTATGGAATCTTTTCCCTTAAAATGAAAAGGAGAATCAATAAAGTTTTTCTACTCTTTTAAATTCTACTTTTGGTGGTGAAAATCCCCTTAAATAAATTATTCTGTGGTAAATTGCCCTCCATAGTGGGAATAGAAAGGAAAGAAGCCATGCATAAAAGTTTTATTGGTATGCCATGATATTGAGACAAGTTGAGAAATATTAATTTTAATCAGAGAATTTATTGCAGGTCGGCTGACCACACGGAATTAGCATCCAGAGCACGGGATGCTAAACAGGAAGTACCTAGGGTTTTTATAGTTTCAGTGGAAGTCGGGTTGACAGAGACCAGAAAACAGGTTAGCTTACTTTCTTATCTGACATCTTTGCAGTTGTTGTTAAGGAAACACTTTAAAGACAAGGGCAGGGAGACAGAGGTCTTGCATGAGATTTCCATTGCTATTTTTATGCTAAGGAGGGTTTTGACAGAAAAGGGGTCTTTTTAGGTATGCAAAAGGCGGTTTGGGATTGTTGGGTCATTTTAAGTTCTCAAACCCAGTTTTCCTGGGGGGTCTGTATCCAAATGAGATCAGTCTTTGTAACCAACTAAGACCTCTGTAAATAGATCTATATTCACTTAGGGCTCTTTAAAGAAAAAAAAAAAAAACTCATATATTACCACATGTATGAGGTTAGCCTGTAGGCAATTACAAATATGTGTGTTCATATATATGTTTTCTAGCAAATGATATCAGTGTTTTCATTTACAAAATCAACAAACATTCTTATATGGAAAGTCATAGCAGAGACAAACTAGGCATTTTAAAATGATATGATAGCAGTTATCATTTGCTTGCACCGAATATAATATCTAGTAGATAGTAGAAAACAGGTAAGAACTTTGTATTTTATTAATAAGGAATTTATTTTGCCCAAAAGGAAACACACAAGAACAAGTTTCAGGGACTCAGATTTTATACATAATAATGGTGAATAATGATGGAATCAATTCATCAGTGTACATTTATCAAGCACCTGCTAAGAACCATGCACTACACTAAGTATTAGAAATACCAAGACAAAAGTGAAACATTTATTCTCCTCAGGAAGCTCCCATTCAAGATCTCTATCCCTACAGGGCTTTAAGCAAAATGTGAATGACCCTACTGAGATTATAGAAAGGATTCATATGTGAAATAAAATAGAGATGCATTGGACTAGATGAATAATATTCATTTCTAAAATTTGATTCCTATAATTCTGTAAAATATAAGTGAACTTTATATGATGCAAAACACTGGAATGAAACATGAAAAATTCAGCTTCTCTAGTGATTTAACTCAAATGTTGCTACCTAGAATCACTCAAATTAATGTAATTGATTTCTCTCAATATATAATGCTTTGATATCACCCTTCAAAAATAATTATTTCATTTTAATGAAGCATTTTTTCTGAAGAGATCATAACCTACAAAGAAATTTATATGTTTAATATTATTCATATATTGAATTCTGAGATTGAGGTCAGGAGAAATACCTAACCTCAAAAAGAAAATTTAAATATTCTTTACATGCTCTATCTGTACTTCTAAAGCAAGGGGAACATCTTTAGGGACTTTTGTGCACTCAGTAATAAGAGCAGATACTAATCTAGTAGCTTATCAATGTTAGGTCTTTAAACTTATGGGACACAGAAAGTTGGAGTTTGCTGGAGTGGGGAAGCAGTGAAAAACAATACTTTAAGGAGAATTAAGATCCCTCAATTGCTGACATTTGTTACTTTCCACAGTTTCAGGAGAGGTTTCCCAAATAGGATCTTTACTTATTTCCTAGTTTTAAGGGGTGGGGGTAGAGTAGTAGAGTAGAAATCTGAATTGTGTAACTCTTAATGAGGAATTTTTTTTCTTACTATTTACAGTGGGGGAAGGGGAAGGAAGATAAGGCTGCTAAGGGGTGAAAACACAAACTTTAGGATTTATATTCTCAGGGGCAAGGGAGAGATGAGCATGTATATACATAAATCAGTACACACATAATAATTAACAAGTGACTGGAAGGTAGTCTTAGAGAAGGTATTAGCAGCTATGGAAACTAGGAAAGGTCTCCTGGAAGAGTGGAACTTGAAGACACTTCTAAAGAAATTCAGAAATTTTAAGGTTTACTTACAAATTAAGAGCAATTCAGTGCAAAGACTCAGGCAGAAGAAAAGATGTGTCCTCACTTGGCTTGGAAAACCAGTGGGCCCACTAGCAGTATTTGTTGTTTTTCATGCTTCTTTCTCAGTGACATCGGAAGGGTAATATCTTGACTGACCTGTGATTTAGATTTGACTATGCACAAAGAACCAAGTTTTATTCTTCCAGAGATATTAGAATTCAGGGGCAAGACATAGGTAAGGATGTCTGGTGATGACCCTGGATGCAGTGGGAGACTTTGGCCTCTTTAAGCTAGGTCTTTCTCAGGTTTCAGTTTGTCTAAGGCAACATCCCTTCAGGAATTAAAAACTAGGAGAGAATAGAAACAAAAGACCACCTAGTTAGGTCTTCACAGATGAATCAATCTTGGAAGAGAAGACTGGCAGAGTTTCTGGTCAGACAAAAGCAATTAGGATTTGCCCTCACTCTGAATCATCAAAATAAAAAAAAAATTTAAAAAAAAGCAAGAGAAGCTTGGGTTGGTACCTATTATTGACCAAAGAGTGAGAGCCAGAGGAAGTTGGGTTTCCAGACAAAGTCAAGTAACTCTACTTGAATCCCAATGGACTTTACCAAAGCCTGGCTTTTCAGAGCTCTATTTCAAAAAATATATATAAATGTAAATTACTCCAGACACAAGAATTATCACATTTATTGTTAAATATAGATAGATATAGAGAGAACTTATGTATCTATATCTACATATATATGTATATATATATACAATATAGATATATAAATCTAGCTCTCAAGCCCCATGATATCTTATGAAGCAAAAGTGATCAAAATTTATATTCCTTTGAACAGAGTACTCACATATGACTTTCACTCTGTTTCTATTCTTTTCTTTTTTTCTTCATTTCTTTCTTTTTTCTTTTCTTCCTTGTGTTCTATTTTTTTTTGAACTTGCTTTCTTTGAATTTCAGGTTCCTGATATAACTTAAAAATACTTTTTGGCTAACTGATAATTTGGATCCTGACCTTATGCCTCATGACCTACAAAATAGGGATAATGATATTGACAATTACTATCTCCTTCGCAGAAATGTTATGAGGAAGGTTCTTTATAAAATGTAGAGCTCTTCCTATATAAATGTAAGTTATTTTTAATGGAAGGGAATCAAGTCTTATACATTTCTTTTTCCAGCGGTAAATGCTTAAGTAAGTAAATAATGACTTAGATTAATGAGAGAGGCAATGAAATTTGACACCAGAAGACCCTCCTTTTTTAGAGGTATAAACATAAAATTTTAGTCACATAATTCCATAATGGTTTGAACTGTGCCAGAAACTTTAGGGATTTTGCTTTTGCAAGGTGATGAATTTGCTGTGGAAGATTGGTCTAAAGAAGATTGGTCTACATTTTATGTTCAATTGATTTAGGGATATTTTAATTGCTAAAGAGAACCTATAAAGTTAGTTAACCAGAAATCATTGCTCCAATTGAATTGGTTGAAATCTTATCTTAGACAAGTTATAAATTGAAAATTAGTATGATATCAACAAATGTGATTGAAACTCTATTTTTTCCCTATTAAAAATGAGGATTTCATATTTGAATAAGAAATTATATAAAAGCAGGTATAATTTTTTCTGAACAGAAATTAAATAAATTGGATTTCTTCTTTAACAGAAAGAAAACTCAACTGATCTAATATAGATTTATAAATCATATTTTATTTCTGTTGTTTAGTGAAAGAACTTGACATATGATATACATCAGATTAGGTCACAGTAATACAATGGCCTTATTTTTGTAACACTCTGCATGTGAAATAGTTAGTGAAGGAAAATACATTCAGTAAACCAGGGACAGAATACAATACTAAACAGTAATTGAAAAAGATGCGTTGCTTGGAAACTGCTGAGAATACAGCTTTGTTTCAGCTGAAGAGTAATACAAAGTATGCATTAAAATAGTAAAAATCTTTTCCTCCACCTCCTCCTCAATGCAATTGATGAGAATTTTAATAAGCTGTGACAGAACTTAGAACATGGTATTTCAGTTCTATATTTCAGTTCAGTAAGAGACACCCTACAAATATTAGAAGATTTATATTGAAACTTAGTTATGCACCTTAAGAGACTTGAGATAGAGTTATTAAGTTATGGGTGCATAAACTGGACTCATATTAAAGGTAATGAAATATTTCTCCTAAGAATAATGATGCTTTCAGAAAAAAGTGCATCTAATCAGAGGTGTTACGCACCATTGAGTTTTTGTTCAGGCAGGGGCCTTGCTGTTTAATAGCTGTTTGGTAGCATTTGCAATTGGATGCAGTTATTAAACAATATAAAATGCTAATTTGTTTCTTGGTAAGGGGAGTGAGTCCTTTCACTCCTACCCAACCTCACAATGGGATGACCCTGAAAGTTAATGAAAATAAGGATATACACATACCCAGAGCAAAGCTATAATGTACTCACAATGACTGCTCCACTTTTGTTCACCCACATCATTATCTCAATTGAGTTAAGAAAGTAACTGCATAGAATGTACTTATATTGTTTGGATTCTAATGATGTCATTGGTCACTTTTCTATTTCTAAAATTTTAGAGCATTTGATTTCTAATCTGATTCAACTAATAACTCAATGGAAACTTCAAGCATCAGATAACTGAGTAATTTACAAGAACAGCCTCTTACTGAGGTAATGTTGCATAATGCAAAGATGACTGAATAGCCTTTTTGCTTACTATTTTAGTGATCTGGGACAAATTATTTAGCATC
Source organism: Myrmecobius fasciatus (assembly GCA_023553655.1). Taxonomy (NCBI): domain Eukaryota; kingdom Metazoa; phylum Chordata; class Mammalia; order Dasyuromorphia; family Myrmecobiidae; genus Myrmecobius; species Myrmecobius fasciatus. Next base: position 500,158 of record JAJPUD010000627.1, on the reverse strand, counting down.
TCTGGGCCGCAGTTGTCTATTTTGTAATGAGAAAAGAAGCCAGATGCAGAATCCAAATGTCTGGAGTTTAAAATCTATCTTAGACATTTACTACTTCTGTGGCCTTAGGATAATCATGTAATGTCTCTGAGCCACAGTTCCCTCACCTATAAAAAGAGAGGAATGGAATTGATGGAGGATCTCTGATATACCTTTTTGCTGTAAAGTGAATATTTTTTATTATTATTTTAATTCTAAATCACATGATTCTACTTAGGAATTACTTTATTGTATTTTTTTAACAAAAATCAGATTAGTTCCTTTTTGATAAACAAAGTATAATCAGTTTATGTTACCATTCTTTCAAAAGCATTTATTACAATTACAATTTGTAATTCATTTTTCCATATTTTCCAAGGAAAGAGCAATGTTCTATTAAATATTTAGAATTTAGAAAAGATGATCTTTTTATAGGTATTAGACTAATTTGAAAAATCTAGAAGGATTGTTATTTCTAAAGGGAATTTAGAGACAACTAAGTAGAAAAGTGCAATGCTTAAAATAAGGAAGACATAAGCTGAAATCTGAATGCAGACATTTATTATCTCTGTGATCCTTTGTCAAGTTGCTTAACTTCTGTCTGCCTCAATTTCCTCAACTGTAAAAAGGGGATCATTATAGCATTTACATCACAAAGTTGCGGTGGGGTTAAAAAGAGAGAATATAAAGTGTTTTGTAAAATTTATAGCACAATACTAATGCCAATTATTGTTAAACTTATTATAACTATTTTTCTACGTAAGAAATTTTTTTTAACCTTGAGTCAATGGATAGATTACAGCAGTCTGTGAAGTTAGGTGGGAATAAAATTATATCTTTATTTTCACTATCATTTTGTTTCTTTGTAATTTTATGTATGTATGCATGTTGTATGTATGCATGTATGTATAAGTTTATTTACTTGCCAATTAAAAATGAAAGCTATTATTGAAAGAAATCTGGGAGGACTTCTGGAAGCCAAGATGGCAGAGTAGGCAGAAAATCACCGTAAGTCTCCTATATTCACCTCCAAACAATCACAAAATAACACAAAACAAATTCTGGAACAACAAAACAGGAAAAAGACAGAGAGAGACAATCTTTTAGCACAAGAACTTGAAAAATATGTAAGAAAGGTCTGTCTTACCAGAGTAAAAGGGTAGTACAGCCCTGTATAGGAAATGTCCTAGCAAGTCAGAAGCAAGTCCCACCTCAGCAAACCATGTGGTAAAACAGGCAAAGATTTACACAGATGTACCCTCATCCTTGTTTACCCCTGTTCAGTGTTCAGCATAGCCAGTGGAATGGGAAAATTCCAGCTCTAAGAACCACCATGTGCTTCAGCATAGCTTCAGGTTATCAGGAAACCTATAGAGGCCAGATCTCTAGACATGTTTCAGTGTATCTCTAGGAAATGCAAAAATACCCCATCAGCCATGGCACATACTAGATACCAGAAGTAGGACACCACCTAAGCACCAGGTAAGCTACCAGAGCCCCACAGCCTCCATCAATGACAGCTACCTACCATCATACCTCTTCAGCAGAGCAACAGACACAGGGTTCCCATGAGCCTTAGAGCCACATCAGTGCAGGACCAGGTAAATAGACAGTGCCTTCAGATATTGAAACAAGAAGCCTGAAACAGGACCATTTCCACTCTGGGAGCAGAATTCAGATTTAAAAGACAGGAAGAAGGTTAAAAAAGAAGAGTATAAAAACAACAAAAAAGAATCTGACCATAGAAAGTTGTTATGGTGACCATAACATAACAGGAAAAACCAAGAGAAAGATTCAAAAGAGTACCACAATGTCAAAACACCTATGGGTAAAACGCCAAAGAAAAATGGAAAAAGAAAAAAAAAAGGGCCTCATGGAAAGCTGAAAAAGAAGCTTAAAAATCATATAAGAGAAGTAAGAGAAAAATTGGGGGAAAATGAAAGTTATGCAAGAGAATTATGGGGAAAAAGTCAACAGATTGGGGGGAAAACAACTCCTTAAAAATACAATTGACCAAATGGAAAAGGAAATACAAAAGTTAACTGGGAAAAATAATATCTTAAAAGTTAGAATTGGACAAGTGTAATATAATTACTTCACACAACATCAAAAATCAAACAAACAAATTCAAATTAACAAAAAAAAAATAGGAAAAATGTAAAATAACTCTGGAAAAACAACTGACATAGAAAAATAGATCTGAGAGAAAATATAATAATAATTAAACTACCTGAAAAACATAACCCAAAGGAGGACCTGCACAGCATCTTCCAAGAAATTATCAAAAAAGACTGTCCTGTTATTATAAAAACAGGGGGCAAAATAGGCATAGAAAGAAATCACCAATCACTTCAGGAAAGAGATCTCAAAATAAAAACCCCAAGGAACATTATAGACAAATTAAAAATTGTCAAGGACAAAATATCACAAGTAGCCAGAAAGAAATAATTTAAATACTGGATAATTCCAATCAGGATTACACAGGACTTAACAGCTACAATATTAAAGGATTAGAGGTCATGGAACATAATATTCTGGAAGGCAATGAGGTAGGACTACAGCCAAGAATTACTCAGTAAAATCAAGCATAATATATCAAGGGGGGGAATAGTCATTCAATGAAATAGAAGAATTTCAGGTTTTCATAAGGAGAAGACCAGCATTGAAACAAAAAAAAATAATAATAATAATTTCCACCTCAAGACTCAAGAGAAGCTTTAAAAGATTTTCCTTAAAAAAGGGAAAGAAAGTATAAGGGATTCAATGGAGCTTAACTGTTTACATCTCTACATATGTAGATGATACTTATATGTATATATATATATATATACATATATATATTTAATTGTATCACTACTAGTACAGCTAGAAGGAATATACTTTGAGGGTACAGGTGAATTTGAGGGATTGACATAAAAATAAGTTTTTGATACAAAAAGGAGTATATTAGATGCAGAAGGAAAAGAGAGTAGAATAGAATAAATTATTTAATATGAAAAGGCATGAAAAACGTATTAAAGTGTAGAGAAAAATAAAAGGGTAGGTAATGAGCATCACTTGAACTTTATTTTCATCAGTATTAGCTCAAAGAAGAAATAATATATACATTCGATTGAAAATAGAAATCTATCTTACCAGACAGGAAAGTGATAAGGGAGGAGATTAAATAAAAGCTAGAGGAAGGGGAGGAAAGGGAACTGAAAGAAAAGAGGGCAAACCAAGTGAGATGGTAGGGAGAAGTAAAATACTAGTGAGGAGGGGGAAAGTGAATGGAGAGAGAGGACAAACTGGAGGGAAGTACACAATTAATAATCATAATTCTGAATGTGAATGGGATGAAATCTCCCATAAAATGGAAGCAGATAGGAGAGTGAATAAAAAACCAGAAGCCTATAATATGTTATTTACAAGAAACACACTTGAAACAGACAGTCACACACTGGGTAAAAGTAATGGAACAGAATCCATTATATTTCAGCTGAATTTTTATTAAGGTAGAGATAAAAATTCTGAATTCAAACAAAAACAAAAATTGACCTAATTCAAAAACAGTTACTCAGGGAAACTATAGTATTCTAAAAGGTATCATAGGCAATGATATAATTTTAAAGTTTTTATAGAAAGTTTTTTTTTAATAATATCCTTATTTCTTAAATATATACTGAATATATAATTAACTCAAATATATGAAATAATCACCATTTCCCAACTGATAAATACTCAAAGGATATAGACAGGTAGTTTTTAGAAGAAGAAAAGCTACCTATGGTCATATGAGAAAAGTCTCTAAATCACTATTGATTATGGAAATGTGAATTTAAAAAATTCTGTGATACCACTTCATATCCATTAAAAATGATAAATGTTAGAAGAGATGAGGAAAAAATACGTACACTCTTAGTAGTTGTATATAATTTTTGTAAACTGCTTCCACCATTCTAAAACTATGTAGCGTATTTTTAATTTGGAACTATGCCCAAAAGGGTAAAACTGTGAGAAATTTTTGACCCAATAGTTCCATTACTAGTTTGTAGTACAAAGAGATCAATGAAGTTTTGCACTGGCAAAGAATTGAAAATTGAGAGAATGCTTATCAATTGGGGAATGGTTGAACAAGTTTTGACATATGATTATAATTTTAGTACTAAAAACTTGAAAAGATTTATATGAATTGATGAAAAGTGAAATGAAATAAACTGAGAATTCATGTACAAATTATCAGAAATATTGTAATGATGATCAGCTCTGAAGGAATAGGCTACTTTGATCAATACAATGCTCTAAGACAATTCCAAAGGAATCATGATGGGAAAAAATGCTAACTCTCTCCAGAGAAAGGGAACTGATTAACTCTGAGTATAAATTGAAATAAAAATTTTCTTAATTCTTTTGTCTTGTGTTTTTTAAGAAATGTGGAAATGTTTTACATGTTTTTACATGTATAAGTGACATATTTGCCTTCTCAATAGGTGGAGGAAATAATGGGAGGGAGGAAGAGAATATGAAACACAAAATTTAAAATGTAAAGAAAGTTTAAAAATAAATAAATTAAAATGTTAAAAAATAAAATGAATTAAAATGTTTTATCTTATTTACTTTAGTTAAAAAAAGAAAGGAATGTAATTAAATCCAAATGACTTAGAAAGACATAAGAGCTTTTAACACAATAACCAACTATAATTCTAGATCATCAGTAATGAAGCATGCTACCCACCTCTTGAGATAAGTGATGGATTCCAATTGCAGAATAATTTATAATTTTTTTCAAATAAGACTACTGCAAATATTTGTTTTGTTTGTTACATAATTATTTGTTCTGAAGGTTTTCTTTTTTTTTCTTTCCAGTAGAATAACAGAAATGGGAGAGCATGATTTCATCTTTTAGCTGGATGCTAAGCTTTTTGTATTTTTAAATAGTTTGATTTTTCTAAGAATCAGTATAATCATTGAATTGGTTCTCATTGGTAATTCTGTCCAATATTACAAAGGGGTATATATGTATAGATTTTATGTATGCATTTATACATATATATACATATGTGAATGTTTATCTATTTATCTACATGTGTACACTTATATGTACATGTATACATGTATATAGACATGACAATATTGAGATCTAACCTGAACAACGTGATATACCCCAAAAAAACTTCATTAAAAATTGTTTATTCCATTTAAAATTCAAATGATCCTTTAAATTAGTTATGTATTTAGCATGTTCTATGTTACTATAGCAGAATGCTTCAATAATAACAATTATAATTCCTGACTGCATTAACTATATGACCAATTATACCTAATACTTTTCCAACTCATTACTTTCATCATGTCAACTCTAACCTTAACTCATTCTTTTGAACATTTTAGGCTATATTTTTCCATTTGAAAGTGCCCTTGATTTCAACAACAACAAAAAAAACTTAGCAAGAAAATGTGATTGATAAAGCTAGTGTGTCATGTAAAGGTCATATATGTTATTAGGATAAATATGGATTGTAATTAGTGTTACTTGGTTGTAGCAGTTATTTAAAGTACTTACCCAATTAGCATAGTATTATTGTTCTTGAAGAGGACCATGATATGAAAGTAAATTGGATTCAAGTGAAGAAGAATTGTATCAAGTTATCAGCCTCTCTTTCTCCTCAGAAATCATTTGGGTCCAGTGGCAAAATAGAGATTAGGATAAATTTAACATAGTATAATAGAATGGGTACTTGCTGTCAGAAAATGAAGGTATCAATCATACCTGCAATACTTATTAGCTGTGTTACCATGGGTAAATTTATGAATGCTCTGAGCCTGTTTCTTCAACTGAAAGAGAGATTAAAAAATACTCACTTGACTCGTTTATGAGAATTCTGAGAACATTATTTTAGGAAAATTGAAATGTCACATAACTTGGTTATTATGGTAGTGGTTTCCTAAAAGCCTTGTCATTGTATATATTTTATTTTTTGCAATAGACTTATTAGTTTGACATTCATGATTGATAGATAAATATGATATAAAAAGGCATATGATATGCTTAGGTTGGATGAGCAAATTATGATTTAAAGAAATTATTAGTCACTATATTAAGGACAATCAGTACCATATCAAATACTGGGAAATGAGGGCACTTAGCATATGTTTTATTAATGCATGCCAAATTCATATACATGAGAAAGAGATTTAATATAAACATGAGAATTTCATCTTGCTATGGCACAAACTATGCTGGAATAATAGTTCCTTGCCAGACCCGGCAAGTATGTAATAGGAGTTTTTATGAAGTAACTAATAAATTGTTCAATTATCTGAATCACCATACAGTGCCTGGCACATGCAAGGTTAGCACTTAATAAATTATCTTTCTATCTGTCTGTCTGTCTCTATCATTCAATCAGACAAAGGAATGTCTGTTATGAAAAGTCCTTGAAAAGGAAGTATTAAATTAAAACTCACCACTACATAGTTATTCAAGAAACTTTATGCAATTACATATTGAAAATAAAATCCTTAGCAGTAAGCCTAACTATAATGACACAATAACACTAACACTTATGTACACTGAGTGGAATTGCATTAAACATCTATATCACTTCTGAACTCCATTGGGCTAGCTCATTGACATAAGGTCATGTTACTTATCAGTTGCAATAAAATGAGAAGAATAGGGGGGAAGGAGGAACAGAGATCTATATGTGCTTATTCCTTTGTTCTTTACCAAAAAAAATACCATAAGACAGGGATGGAGGGGGAATAATGACATTAGTGCAGTTACTCTACCAAGAATCACAAAGATTCAGCATCCATCTCTACTCCAACCAATACCATTAAAAAGTAATACTCATTGCCTCTGTAGAAGGGTGTCTGGCAATGATTAACTAGCTATTCTCAAATGAGATTTCCATGAGAGTCAGGATCCAAAGATTTTAGATGGCCATATCAAATGTACTGCATCTAAAAAAATGAAATTCAATATGGATAGGGAAGCTAAGTGGCACAGTGGATAGAGCACCAGCCCTGAAGTCAGGAGGACCTGAGTTCAAATCTGATCAACACTTCCTCGCCTCTCAGACCTGTGGAGATAGAATAAATTTATGTCCAAAGAAGACCTGGAACTCCTAACTGAACACCAGATGGATAATTTTGATTATATTAAGTTAAAAAGTTTCTGTACAAACAAAACAAATGCAGACAAGATTAGGAGGGAAGCATCAAATTGGGAAATCATCTTTACATTTAATGGTTCTGATAAAGGCCTCATTTCTAAAATATATAGAGAATTGTCTCATATATATATATAAGAATTCAAGCCACTCTTCAATAGATAAGTGGTCAAGGGATATGAACAGACAATTTTCAGATGATGAAATTAAAACCATCTCTAGCCATATGAAAAGTTGCTCCATAATCACTATTGATCAGAGAAATGCAAATTAAGACAAATGTGAGGTACCACTACACACCTGTCATATTGGCTAAATTGACAGGAAAAGATAACGATGAATGTTGGAGGGGATGTGGGAAAACTGGGACACTAATACATTGTTGGTGGAATTGTGAACGAATCCAACCATTCTGGAGAGCAATTTGGAGCTATGCTCAAAAAGTTGTCATACTGTGCATACCCTTTGACCCAGCAGTGTTTCTACTGGGCCTATATCCCAAAGAGATCTTAGAGGAGGGAAAGGGACCCACATGTGCAAAAATGTTTGTGGCAGCCCTTTTTGTAGTGGCTAGAAACTGGAAATTGAAGGGATGTCCATCAATTGGAGAGTGGCTGAATAAATTATGGTATATGAATGTTATGGAATATTATTGCTCTGTAAGAAACGACCAGCAGGACGATTTCAGAGAGGCCTGGAGGGACTTGCATCAACTGATGCTGAGTGAAACGAGCAGAACCAGGAGATCATCATACACAGCAACAACAGTATTACATGATGATCAATTCTGATGGACATGGCTCTCTGCAACAAAGAATTGTCTCAAACCAGTTCCAATTGTTCACTGAAGAAAACCATATACACCCAGAGAGAGGGAAATGAAATATGGACCACAACGTAACATTTTCATGATCTCTATTGACATTTGCTTGCATTGTGTTGCCTTTCTCTGATTCTTTTTTTTCTTGTAGATAGGATTTCTCTTGCATAACTTCTCAAGCATTTCAACATTATTAACATGTAGTGGACTTCCTGTCATCTAGGGGAGGGGAGGGAACTGGGGGTAAAATTTGTAATGGAAAGCTTTGTAAAGATCAATGTTGGGGAACTACCCATACATATGTTATACAAATAAAAAGCTTTAATAAAAAAAAAACAAAAAAAAAAAACATTTCCTAGCTATGTGACCCTTGGCAAGTCACTTAATCCCAATTGCCTCAGGAAAAAAAAAGGATAAATGTACAGTCCCACTGGGATTCAAATAATTACCTTTACAAAAAACCCTAAAACAAACAAACAAACAGAGAGAAGAGAGAGGAGGGGGGTGGGTATGGTTAATATATATGTAGAAAAAGGATATAATTGTTTTAGTGGATTAGATTAGGCAAAATCCATTAGAGACAGTCATTTGGTCCAGAAGATAGAACACTGGCTGAAATCTAAAAACAGTGGCCTCTAAAGATTTCTTTAGAAACAATTAAATTATGTGTAGGTGGTTTGTGTGTGTGTATGTCTTTCTCTTTCTGTGTGTGTGTGTGTGTGTGTGTGTGTGTGTGTGTGTGTGTACACAAGATAAAGTGCTAGATCTGGAAATGGGAAGACAAGTTCAAATTTGGTCTTAGACACTTACTATATGACTATGAAAAAGTTCAATAACTTCTGTAGGCCCTAGGGTTTTTTTTTATTATTTTCCTATATAGTCGGGATCACAATGATACCTGAGGGTATCTAGGTGGCAGAATGGATAGAGAGCTAAGCCTGGAGTCAGAAAGACTCATCTTCCTGAGTTCAAATCTGACTTCAGATACTTACTAGTTGTCTGATCCTGAACATGTTACATAACCAAATTTTGCCTCATTTTGTCTCCTGATCTGTAAAATGAGTTGGAGAAGAAAACCCCAAAAGAGTCACAATTAGACATGACTCACAATAACTGAGCAATAACAATGGGACTACCTCAAAGCATTGTTGAGGATCAAATGAAATAGCATCTGGAGAAAGTACTTAGCACAAAAGTTTAATAAATAATTGTTTTTTTCTCCACTTTTCCCTTCTAGCTCTAAAAATTCAATGTTTCTGATGGTGAAATGAATAATAAATGTTAATTAAATATATATACATATATATGCACATATTATTAAAAATAAATAACTATAAATATTAAAGCAGTCTATTTCACATAAAGACAGTTCTAAGTATTAGGAGAATTGTCTTTAAATCACCCTGAACATTACCTTGAAACTTCTACTTATTGTACCTAATTATGCTTTCTGGGGCCAAATGGAACAAGTCTAATCTTGCTTCCATTTGGCAGTCATTAGTAGACTTGAAAACAATTATCATGTCCTTCCTCAACACCTAAGTTTTCTGTCTTCCATGCTAATTTTCACATCTTCCTTTATCATTCAGTTGCCCTTTTCTTCACTCTCTGTAATTTATCAAAGTCCTTTCAAAGATGTGGTATTCACAACTAAACAATAGTCAAAATGCATTTTGATCAGAGTAAGAGAAGCAAGTCACATCCCACTTGAGGAATCAATAATATTCATAATGATTCTAAGGGTCATATTAGTTTTATTGCCTGCCATCACCAATTTCCACTAGCTTATAGTCATACCAAAATTTTTAAAAACAGACTACTCTCAGCAAGTCTCTTTGACCCTGCAATTCTCAAGTTGATTTTTTGAACCAAAGCTTAACTGTGATATTTCATATCATTCATTTTATTTCAATATTCTTACTTGTCAATGTCTCTCTTTTTTAGGAAAATAAAAACTCTCTTAAAGACTTCAAATATTTCCCAGAAAAAAAATATTATTGACATCCCTTAGTTAATTTTTATTTTTTTTCTTTAAAACTAAATACAAAATAAGAAAAAAAATAGGAATAAAGAAAGACAGAAAAGGATAATTTAAAAATATATTATATCATGCATCCGACAGAACATCAGGGAAGATTCAAAATATGTAACAGTAAATTTCCATTTCAAAAAAGCATATATAATAATAGAAGAGATTATATATTCATGACTGTCCTATTTCTTTTGCTTCCTTATAGATTATTCTTTTGTTCTCTGCTGTGCACTTTTTACTTTATTCTTTTTTTTTCCCCCTTTAACTCCCCTCAGTTCTCCCAAGGCTACAGTTAAGCATGGCTATATTTATATCTCACACACATATATGCACATATGCATACATACACATATATTCAAACATATGCATATCTATATATACACATAAACATCTACATGCAAGCATATACATATATAGACAAATATATATATATATATATATGCATTTACAAATATGTAGACATGCATCTAAAACTATTAATATGTTTGCCGTAAAATACAGATTTCTCTCTTTATTGAATCTTTATCTTTGACTTTATCTGAGATCTAGGGATTACTAGTTTTAATTTTTTTCCCCTAATGAATTCTACTACTGATCTTTGTTAACTATAAAAGATTAATTTCAAGGAACTCATCATGGACAAATTGTTTATGGTCTTTTTACATGGAAATGGGTACTATATATTCAATATCAACATCAGTAATTGGGTAGATCAAAAGAAATATTGGGGCAGAGTTGAGTATACTCTGACTCTTAAAAAGCAAAACTGTCTAGGAAAAGGAAAAAATAGTAATTGTGCTATAAAAATGAGATGTACAGGAAGAACCAACACAGAGGTATTAAAAGCTGGAGGAGGACTGGTACAAATAAAAACTTCCTCACATCATGAATGTGAACAATACATATATGGACCATGAAGGGTATAGGAGAGGCTTTTTTTTTAATTTCACTGTCTTCCTCTGAAGATCATCCCTGATCTTTCCTATGCCCCTAATAAGTTTCGGGGGGATGGTGCTTCTGTCACTTTAGCCCTCCCCTCTGATCTGGAACCCCAAACTACAAATTCCACTCTCCTACAAGTGTCTGTATCCAGCAGTGTCCCAGCCCCACTGCTTCTGCACTCAACTGGTACATTGGTTATTTCTAACCCAGAGTTATATCTCTGCTTTATAGATGAGCCTAGAATTCCAAATTAATATAGGTTCTCTCTGTCTTCTTGAACTCAGACCCCTAACTCCCCCACACTGTCTTTGAGGTGAAAGTTACTATGGTTCAAGTTGAGGTACCTCTAAATCCAACTAGTGTCAGGGCTCTCTGCTTGCTATTTCTGTGGATCTAGACTGGACATATGTACCCTTCACACCAGTTAAACCCTATGGGATCTTTCTTATGATCTTGGGTTGTCCCAGGACTGCTGTTCTGCCCCAAGTCTTATTTTTTTTTCATTGTTCTATATTCGCCTTGAGACACAATTTTCTTTCATTTGTGAGGGAAACCTGGAGAACTTAGAATTTTCTGACCTATTCCACCATCTTCCCAGAATTCTCTCCTATTTTTAACATACTTTTTACTGGATTTTTGAAAATCATTATTTTTTTTATATTCTTATCTTTCTAAATTTTGTTTCAAATTCTTTCTCTCTCTCTCTCTCTCTCTCTCTCTCTCTCTCTTATTCCTCCCCAACCCACTGAGAAGACAAAGAAATTGATACCTATTAATTATATATGTGAAATCTTGCAAAATATATTTCCATATTAGCTATATAACAAAAATAATAATAAAACAGGAAAATTATACTTGAATTTGCACTCAGAGTTTCTCAAATCTGCCTCAGAATAAAGATAGAATTTTTTCATTATGAATCATTTGGAATTGTCCCAGATCATTATATTGATGAAAGTAGTCAAATCTTTCACAGTTGATTATCATTGCAACATTGCTATTACTGTGCACATGATCTTCTGATTCTCACTTCAGTGTACATCAGTTCATGAAAGTTTTGCCATGTTTTTTTTTTCTAAAACCATCCCCTTGTTATTTATTATAATACCATAGTATTCCAACACAATCATATGTCACAGCATCTTCAGTCATTCCCCAATTGATGAGCATCTCCTCAATTTTCAAATTTTTCCAACACAAAAAGAGCTACTTTAAATATTTTTGTACACATATGCCCTTTTCCTTTTCCTTTCATCTCTTTGTGGTACAGATCTAGTAGTAGTATTGCTACATCAAAAGGTTAATTTTATAGTATTTTGGACATAATTCCAAATTGTTCTCTAAAATGATTAGGGTAGTTTGCAATTCCATCACCAATGTATCTCTTTTTTCTCATCCTTTGCAACATTTGTCATTTCTGATAGGTGCAAGGTGGTAGCTTAGGGAAGTTTTAATTTGCAGTTCTCTAATCAATAGTGATTTAGAGAATTTTTTCATGAGATTATAAATAGCTTTGGTTTTTTCTTTTGAAAACTGCCTGTTGATGTGCTTTGACCATTTATCAATTGGGAAATAGATCTTCTTCCCTATATTTTAAAAATGGAGCATTTATCAGAAACACACACACAGATATATATACAAATATAATCTTTCTCCATTGTCAATGTCACTATTTAGTAATATGTAGGTTTCTTGATTATGTCTTTTAATTGGGTCTATTTTGGCTTGACTGAGATAATGATTGCTGCACCTGTCTTTTTTACTTCAGCAAAAGCATAATAAATAGATTTTGTTCCAGCTCTTTATCTTAATTCTGTTTCTGTGTCTTTTTGTTTCAAGTATATATCTTATAAAGAACATTCTGGTTTCTATTCCATTCTGCTATCTGTTTCCATTGTATGTGTCAACTCACCCCATTTGCATTCATAGTTCTTATTATAGAAAACAGCATGAATCTGGTTTACTCCTGGTGGCATATGCTTTGGAACTAATTTTCCATATATCACTTGACCTATTAGGTCAGGTTTCCAAAGGACAACTAATGTATCTCTCCTAATAACTTTAGTTGTTGCCTGAAAGGGATCTCAGATAATTATAGTACTATGTTTTATGAGTCCCCAGCAGTGTACTTTTCTTCTTCATTATTAGTGAATATCATTCAGCCAGACACAACATTTTTTAAAAGCGATTTACTTTTTTTCTAATTTTGTATTAGGTTTCTATAACTGTAAGCTCCCTTTCTCCATCTCCCTCATGGACTATTTGTATTGATGGTAGATACTATCATAGGACCACCCAGCATGCCTTCATCAGAGAAGGTGCAGTGCTCTATGACCAAAGCAGAATTTAATTAGCTCAGAAGAAACATGAGATGTCCAAAATTAGAGATTCCACCCCAAATGTTCATAGGGACTATTTGTGTCCAAATATTGTGTTCGGCATATTCTAAAATGCTGAAATATAATGAGAGAAGATGTGAAGACTATAATACACACTTTAGTGCAAGGCTGCTCAGAACTTATTTGGGCACTGCTTTTATCAGAAAGATCTCAAGTGTTTTGTTTTTTTGTTTTTTGTTTTTTTTTGAAGAGTTGCACATTTTTAACCTATATCAATTGTTTGCTGTCTTGGGGAGGGGGAAGAGAGGGAAAAAAATTTGGAAGACAAGGTTTTGCAAAGGTGAATATTGAAAACTATCTTGGCATGTTTTGGGAAAAATAAAATACTATTAAGGGAAAAAAAAGGTTTTAAAATATCTAAAGTTTTTCTTATTTCTGACATATAATCTTTTTTGCCTTCTTTTGCTACAGCCCTCTTCTGGGTTTATTGGTTCCTCAGACTTTAGTTTAAATAGGCCAAAATCTCCCATTTCATCTCGGGCCATCTCCAATCATTCTGATCCAGATCCAGATGGCTCTGGAAGGGAAAGTAAGTCATGTGACCTTGCAAAACTCTCCCTTACTTAAATCCAATTCACTTGTATGTCCCAGCATTGAATGGGACTGTTTGGATGAAGTTTTCTCAGTTTGAGACTAAGTCACATGATCCCTATTCCCAGAGCCAGAAGGTCAGGCTCTCAGTCAGTGAAGTAACAGGAAGTGATGTAACTCACAGGAAATAGACAACTTTGGTGACCATTGGTCAAGGATGATAGTCTATCCAGTGAAAAAGCTTGGGTCTTTTCCTATTTAACTGGGTATTCTACTTCCTGTTAGTCAGGTCCAGGAGCACATGGCAGGAGCTGAGATGCTTCCTGGTGTGCTTGGGCCTCTCCCTGCAGGGACTAAATAAAGGCTTTCTCTTTGTACCTGAAGATATCTCTGATTACTTAATTTGGGAAAGAGTGTCTAGCACCTGTCCCACATAGCATCACCTCTCTGACGTCATGGACCTTTTTGGGGATGAAGGACAAACAACAACCTAGTTATCAATGTGGAAAACAACAGAGACATTTTCCCCTTTCTCTCCTTAAAAGAAGTATGTTACCCTTCTGTAAATTTTGGTTTATTTTTTATTTTGTTTTGTTTTGTTACAACTAAATACTATAGATAAGTATTATACATACAGGATTCAATAATGACAAAAAGGGAATCTTAGTTTCCTAATGAGGAAAATGAAGAAATCAAATTTGATGACCACTTTTGAAGTCCCTCCACCTTGATCTCTAGGATTCTATGATACTAATCTTTAGCTTGTTTGGGGGTTCATATTGGCTCCTGTTAACCTGTTAGAAAATCTAAACTTTTTCTCAGAAATACTGGCTCCAACTATTTTATTGCTTTCAATTTGCTGTCTACAGAGAGTTCAGTACTCATTATGGAGATCAGGGCATTTGATTTGAATGTCTAACACAATGCTTTGCATAGAGTGAGTACTTAATAAATTTTATTAGATAGTTCTTATAATTAAGATAAAATTAAAATTTTAATTATTTTTTTATGTAGACTACAAGCTAAAACAAAATTCCTTCCTGCCAATAGAAGGTTGGGAGTCTCTGAAATAAAATTTACAATAAACTGCTTGATTATTTTTTCTTTATACTAGAAAATATTTCACAATTATCAGGGGCAGGGGAGAAAAGAAAATCCTCCACTTTTTCAGATTCATCCTTTTCCTGAGTATAAAATTTGTGTGTCAGAAATAACTGAAAGATTTTCAATAGTAGCTATGTGTAATGTGTGGGACAGTATCATCCACAAAAACAATAAGCAACTTTCAGAGTAAGAAAAAGCAAAAAGAGTTTATTACAGTCTCCTGAGAAAGGGTATCTCCCAGCTAACAAGGTGTTTATCAGTGGAGAGAGTGCAAAGTATAACTTTTAAACACAAGATAAAATAGCCTAAACACAGAAGCCTCAGAAGCCCCATACTCTCAGACTGACCTTTTCTCCCACTGTTTGGAGGAGTCCAAGCTTACATTCTAATTCTGGAAATTTAACCCAGAAATAAAAGAATACTAGTCAATAATAATAAACTTTTAATTTGTTTCCCTAGAGAACTAATATGCAAGTAAATATAGAATTCAAAGCCATCATCACCTTTAAAAGAAGTCCTCAAATGCTAATTAAGGGGTTATGGGAAAATAGAAGGGAATAACACCTGCAACTTTTAGCTATAGCTCCTTCCTAAAAGTCTCAAGTCACAATTAAAGTATAGTTTAAGGCTATATTCCCATGAAAGCATCTTCACTCAGTTAATTCCTCACAGTAATATAAAACCAGTGTGTGTACTGAAGACATTATTGTTCTTTCTTCCACAAATCTTTCTATATTATTACACTGAGTTAACAAACCCTATAATCCCATGTTAAAATTGTTATTAACTAAAAATCTGAATATAATTGTTAAACAGATCTCACAAGTAGTATGTAAGACAAAATGGTTTAGTCATGTTTTTCATTTTAACAGTGCTACTTGAGCTTCTTGACACAGTGATAAGCTGTTGTACTTTTAAAACACAGAATATTCAGGACTTGCAAACAGGTGTTTTTGACATCATTCCAAGATATACACAAATTATGTGAAACTTTTCAATTTCTACAAAGTAAACTGATGCACAGATCAGGTTAGTAAGTTTTATAAACTAATTTTATAGCAAAATTTAGGAGATTCAGATATTCAATTCACTTTTCTGCCATTTATCATTTTTTTCTGATTATGTCAAGTCAACAAGAATTTGTTAGCTTTAACAGTGCCAACCATTGTGTTAAAAAATTGGGAATAAAAATAGAAGCTGAAAGAATGACAGCTCCAGCCCTCATCAATCTTGCATCCTAATAGTAGAGGGATAACACTTAAAAGGAAGTGGAAACAGGAGAATAGAGATAAAATACTCCAAAGAGGCATAATAGAGAAAGTCTGGAGAGTCAATGGTGGAACCCAGAGAAGAATGAATTCTTGGTGACCCTTTCTTTAAATTGAGAGAAAAATAAATAACAATCTTTTTGATGAACAAAAATATTTTCCTGACATAGCTTCTCTTCCAAATAAGTGTGAAAGGCATAAAGGGCATTCAAGTAAATGTTGATGATAAATTTAATCTAATCTGGGTTTTTCATTAAGGGGAACAAATATATTAATTAGACATATTTCAAAAAGAATTTATGCAAAAGAAAACTTATCCTAAAAATAAATTTCTTACATAAAGTTTTTATATGCCAACTGAAGATGTTTTATTTCAGTCCAGAGACTTTATTAAGATTTACTTCTCATTATCATTAGAACAATCACCTGGCTTTTGAAAACCTCTGAAACTTGTTTTGATTTCTTGGTCTACAAGAAATATGGAAATAATCCTGAGTGGCAAAATAATTATAATGAGGTTTTATCCATGCTTAGAACAAGAATTCAATTTTTAAAATGTCTTCCTATGTATTGATAGACTGAAGCTATTTTGATCCAGGAAAAGTAATTTAGTGTGAAACCTTAACTCCTTTAAAAAAATAAGTTAATCTCTCTTCCTTTATTCAAACTAAAACCTTGATCCTACAGCACTATTTCCATGAAATTGATGTTAATCCTTGGTAGGAACTGACTTTTCCCTTAACTGTCAATCTTTTGCTAGGATTCTTCTTAATAGTCCCATTTCTCCATTGAGGATGAATCTAGTGCAAGACGTTCAGAGTTACCTGTCAAGTCTTGATTTATTTATTCAATTCTACTCTTTATGGATAGGAGAAAAGATATGTCTCCCACAAAATTTCTTGAAGTGGAACAAGAAGGGATAAATAAGGGAGTTTTGTTAAGATTCTATATAGTCTTAAGCATATAAGCTTTAAAATGAAAGAGGACGGCTAGGTGGCACAGTGGATAGAGCACCAGCCCTGAAGTCAGGAGATCCTGAGTTCAAATGTGGTCTTAGACACTTAACACTTCCTAGCTGTGTGACCCTGGACAAGTCACTTAACTCCAATTGACTCAGCCAAAAAAAAAAAAAAAAAATTAAAGCACTATAAATGTAAATCATGTTTCTACCATAAAATATGTCTAAACATTGAAGACAATTTTAAGTCAACTCTTGTTTTTTGGGGGAGGAGGAGTTGATCATCCACTTTTAAATGTGATAGAATAAATTCATTAAAAGCAAAAGAGGGAGCAATCCAGCAGTGTAGTTTATTAGAAAAAGAACTAGAGACTCTTGAATTCCTACCCTTAAAGGTCCTTGAATTTTCTCCTACCCTTACTAGGCATGGAAGTGGAAGAAATTCATGATTACCCTTAAGTATCAGTTTCCTAACCTATAAAATGTGATTGATATTTTAACCATCCTGCAGGATTGTTGGAAGTAATGTGCTTGTAATTCTGTAAAGAAAATGCTTTGGGAAATCACATCATGGAAAGAGTCCTAGATTTTAAATCATAACTCTAGGTTTTGAGATTCAGTTTCACTCCTTAATAGCTTGGACAAGTCATTCAAATTCTTCCAACTTCAGTTTTCTCATTATAAAATACTTCCCTAGTTCTACCCAAGACTGCTTTGTAAAGTATTAAGTGCTATTAAAATGTCTCTTGAACAAACCTGTTTCTTATAATTCTCAACATAAGGAATTCCCAATGAAGAACATTGTGTGTACCTTATATCCTTAAAGAATTATTTAGAATACTGTGAGAACATAAATAATGTACCCAAGGTTCTACAATCAATATTAGTAGTAAAGGTCAGGTCTTCCTGACTAGAGGAAGGCTCTATTTCTGATGTTCTATGTTGATGATAATCAATGCTTTAGATACAATTAAATTATAAGCCAATATATAAACATGAATAATTGTTCTTAGAGAGATAGCCACCATACATTAGGCTTGAAACTAAAGTGACTAAGTGTCAATGGATGCTGCTTCATTTCTCATTTCCCAACTTCTATTTAAGCCTCCACTTGAAGTTGTCAGTGTGTATTTTCTAATACAACGGCACCTCATGGTGGTGACATAGTGCAACTATAAGTTGCTTATAATGCAATACTATCCCTGTTCCTGCCCCCAGAAAACCTTTAGCAAGCATATCTCCAGGGGTTTATGACAACTTCCATTCCCTCTTGCAGAATAGAAAACCACTATATATAATAATACATTTCCTGGGAGGGAAAATATTCTTGAAAGCAAAGGGAGAAAATAGTTTGCATGATTTAGCTATTTGCTTTCCAGTCTATTGTGCTCCAACTGATAAACAGAGGGATTTTTTTTCCCCCTAACAACCCTGAATACCAGCTTGCCACAGATTCTTTATAAATAGAAGCAGCCAGTAAGCCTTTGCCATGTGTTTAGGGCAGTGCTGATGGAAACCATTAAAAATAGAAATAGTCACACAGCCTTATAAAACACAACACTTTCTCTTCTCATTTTTAATACAGTGACTTTCTGGTTTTATGGAGTTTACTGCAATTGAGGAAATTATTATTCTTACCTTTTTAGGACTATATAGAAAATAATTTGAAATTCTCCAGAAAACACAATAGTTTCCTTTTCATATGTCATTGACTTCTTATGAATGGGATTATGTAGTGGTAGGTGGTTGTAATCACAGCTCTGCTAAGAAAAGTTTGTAATTTTTGAATGTATGATTCCCTTCAAGTTATTTAGATCATCTTCATATCTATCCTTTTCCCTTCAGAAGAAACTCTTGATTTTCACAGCTTTTGCTGGCATGAGGGCTGGAATAGAACCAATAATTAAACATAAATGACATGCATTTCAGAATAAGGTTAGTGGATATTCATGAATATTGACCTTCATTTTTGCTGTAATAGTACTACATGGATTGGAGATTTTTTTCCTTTTCTGAAAGTTTGATTGTAAGCAGGTTTGACAGAGAGTCATAATGAGCAGCCATGTATTTTTTCTTTTTTCCTTTTTTATTTCTTAGCATGAAATTTCAACTTAGGAGCATTAACTAGCATTATATCCTCTAGGTTTTCAGATTGATTACATTTATCTATATATCTATATTTAAAGTACAAAGGAAATCAACATGCTGAAAAGTAATTGCTCTGTTGCCATAGGGAAACAGATTAAGAGAAGTCTGAATTAAGAAGTGACTAGGTAGTAATGCTTTTTTATTATCTACTGAAAGAAATAAATTAATCTTTCTTCTGCCTAAAAAAAGAAGCTAGTTATGAACCATGGGGTCAAAGGACTTTGGAAAATGCACTTAGAAGCTGACCAGTGAGAAAGTTTCTACTCTCCTTACAATTCAATTATCTCTTTAAAGTCTATATCTTTGTGGAACAAAGGCACATACTTAATAACATTTATTAAACACTTAAGATATATAAAGTTCTGTGGATATAAAGAAAGAGAAAAGAAAACAAAAACATGATACATGGCCTCAAGCTATTCCTATTATAATGGGGTGGACACCAAGCAAATAGCTTTGATAAGAGCATAAATAGTGTATTTAGAAGTTAATCTTAAAAACAGATGTTCTGGAGGTAGACTCTGAAAAGCCCCCTGAAGAAAAGAGAAGAGCTAGCTGAAGTGTTGAAGCAAGTCACAGAAGCTAGGAAGCAGATTAAAATGTAATTAGGAAATGTCTAACAAAATACAAATGCAATATTTCACAAATAATGTTATTGTATGGTTTTAGCATGCCAGAAATCATTTTCTATTTGACTTTGATATTACTCGAAATATTAAAGAGTATATGGGAAGTAGTAAAGTACAAAATGATTAAAAAAATAGCAAGGGGGCAAATTGTAAAAAGATTTTGATGACTAACAGGATTTTATATTTAATCCTGGTGATTTAATAAGGAACCTGTGGTATTTATTGACTGGTGAAGTGCTTTGGTAATATTTGAATTTTTAGGAAAATCACTTTGACAGTTGAGTTGAAGGTTAGATTACAATAAGGATAGACAAGCTAGCAAAGCCAATTTGAAATGGTCTGGAAATTTCTGATCTATACCACCATTTTCCCAGAATGCAAGAATAAGCAAAAATGAAGTAGAATAGTGACCTTACAACAAATGAAAGATGGAAATGCAAAGATGCAACTGCCTTTGAAAATAAGTGATGAGAGCAATGAATCCAGGATAAAAATGAGGTAGTGAACCTAGGTGACTGAAAAGATAATGGTGCCTTTAAAAGCAATAAGGAATTTGGGAAATACAGACAGTTTGAGAGGAAGTTTTGTATTAGAAATGTTCAGTTGAAAGTGATTATGACATCCAATTCAGTATATATCTTTTGTCTTGAAAATGTCCATAGCTTATGTACATAGCAGAGAAAAATAATTGACAAATTAAATAAGATTCTCTTCACACTTATAGAATCTGATGATCAATTGTAATGAACGTGAGTCTTTTCAACAAAATGATAATTCAAGGCAATTCCAATAGACTTGTAATAAAAAGAGCCATCTGCATAAAGAAAGAGGACTATGGAGACTGAATGTGTATCACAAAATAGTATTTTCATTTTAGTTGTTGTTGGTTGTTTGTTTTTCTCATTTTCCCTTTTCATCTGATTTTTTTGAGCAGCATGATATATGTGGAAATATGTTTAGAAGAACTGCACATGTATAACCTATATTGAATTACTTGCTCTCTAGGAGAAGGGGAAGGTGGGGAGGGAGGGAGAAAAATTTGGAACACAAGATTTTGCAAGGTTGGATATTGAAAACTAACTTTGCATGTATTTTGAAAAAAATAAAAAGCTATTATTATTATTGAGAATTAAATCTGACCACTTATTTTAGCTAATGTATTTTGTTCCTGTATATTCATCTGGATCAATTTTTTTGAATATTTCTACCATACCAATGAACTTTTAGCTTCAACTAAAAAGTTTGTTTAGTCTTCTGAAAACATCTTGGTTATATGGAATCTTATACTTAAGAGCATGAACATATCTAAAAGATCATTTAGTTCACCCTAATTATTGTTCCCATGAGAGCATTTTCCACCAAAGTAATATTCATATTAATTTTACATTTGCCTAGAAGGTCACAATTACCACTACAACTCTTATTGAAATCTCATTCATTCTTCAAGATTCAAGGCAAATTTCACCTCCATAAAAAAATTTTCTTAAGAGTACAGTATGAAGTTATTCTTTTCTGAATCCCATACAGTAATTATTGTAACAATTTCACACGATCTCCTCCCCATTTAAGAAACTTTACTGGCTTGCTATTGCTGGAGGGTGGGGGGAGAGCAAATCCTATTTGGCTTTTAAAGCCTTTAAAAACCCAGACTTCTTAAAGGAAATGGGAAATAGAAGATGCATTTGAGAGAGAAAAAGGAGAGAAAATACCTGACATGAGATATAATGGGAATATTCAAATTTCTAAAGAATTGTCCCGGGGAAGATGGATTAAAATTATTCTGATTATATCTAAAAGTCAGAATTGGAAATAATGTATCTATCAGAAATGCCAGGAAGTAAATGTAGATTTTATATTAAGAAAAACTTCCTAACAGAGAGCAGAAACTAACCATTACCTCATGTCTAGAAGATACTCCTTTTCCTTTGCATCATAGAATCTCTTTCTTCCTTTAGGATGTAGCCCACGCATTACTTTTAACAAGATGCCCCAACTGCTAATCTAATCTCTCCCTCCCTAACATATTATTACTTTGTATTTTTGTCTTCCCCATTAGAATGATACCTCTTAAAAGTTTGAAGTGTTCCATTTATTGTATTTGTATCCCCAGCTCACAGTACAGTTCTTGGCACATATTAGGTGCCTAATAGATATCTGCTTACTTGATTGATCCCTTAGTGTAATGAACTGCTTCACTAGGTATCAGGTCCCACTTACTGGTGCTCTTCATTCAAAGGCTGGATGTCCTCTAGTTTGCATAAATTGTCGAAGAGTTTGTTACTCAGTTGTGGAGTGGAATAAAAATCATCAGGGTCCCTTTCATCTCTGAGAGTCTGTAATTCTAGTATTGTTTTGAATTGTAATTTGAATTTGAATGTAAATTGTAGGTTTGAACTCAATGAATTTCAATTTTCTTTCCCTCTCTACATGCTATGATTTTCTTTATCTTTTTGGATATTTGTGTGTTCTCTTTCTAAGTGGATTGTGCATTTGTACAAAACAGAAATTGTCTAGTGCCTCATATTTCTTGTATGCGCCAAGTACCTTCAACATAAATTAGCATTCAATAAATATTTGTTGAATTTTTAAATTTTACTTAAAATGTCATAAATAATCTTATCATTACTTTTATGCAATATATAAACAATTTGACTGTGCAACAGTATCTGTCTCTTCCATTATCTCAATACAATCTAAAACAAATTTGTTAGTGTATATTTGTAGTAATTAATCCATCAGACAAGAGGTGTATTGTATAGTTAACAGAAGAATAAATTAAAAAGTTAAATTTTAATGAGTTTAAACTCATTAAGACAATGAGTTTAAAGGAAGTGGGAAAAAAACCCAAAACTCATTTAGTGGGCAAAAAATAAGAAGTGGCCTGCTTAAAAGTTAATTCTACAAAATGGAGAACAGACAGTTTTAAAGGGAGTGGATGAAGAGATTTACTTCAGGACATAAAAGGCATCTATTTTCAAGGTATTGTTTTTCTTTTGTTATACAATATTCAGCATTCTTAATTTTAGTTGTATTTGAAAATTATAAAGGGCTTAATAGTCTTAAATCACTTCTCACCAAGTCTAAAATCCACCATAAAAGTTCCAAAATATGGAATTTAGATTTTATTGGGTAGTCACAACAAGAAGCCATATTGTCTAACCATGTCAAACTTCAAAAAATGTTGAAAATACGTTTGAAAACAATTGAAAAGAATTACTGCTTACAGGATGGTAAATTCAAGTCGAGATACAGGTAGGAGTCAGAAGAAGAAGTAGGGAAAGGCATGACCTGCTCTCACACAGGGAAAGGTGTGGTGATTTGGCTTTTCCATAATGGAATTAACATCAGAGTTCCTTAGAGCTAACATTAAAAATGAATTTAAAGAAGTGATTAAAAACATATTTTATGTATTCTTTGAAATCTGATATTTTCTGTTTTTTTTTTTTAATTAAAGCTTTTTAATTGTAAAACATATGTATGGGTAATTCTTCAATAATGACCCTTACAAAACTTTCTGTTACAAATTTTCCCCCCTAGTCCCCATCCCTCCCCTAGATGGCAGGAAGTCCACTACATGTTAATTATGTTAATAACAAATCAAATCTATGTATACATATTTCCACACATCTTGCTGTGCAAGAAAAATCATGTCTACAAGAAAAAAAAAAATCTGAGAAAGGAAACACAATGCAAGCAAACATCAATAGAGAAAAGGAAAATGTTATGTTGTGGTCCACATTTCATACTCCCCTCTCAAATGGAACTGGTTTGAAGCATTTTATTGTTGAAGAGAACGATGTGCATCAGATTGATCATCATATAGTATTGTTGTTGCCTTGTATAATGATCTCCTGGTTCTACTCATTTCACTCAGCAGCAGTTCATGTAAGTCTCTCCAGGCCTCTCTGAAATCGTCCTGCTGGTTGTTTCTCACAGGACAATAATATTCCATTACATTCATATA
The DNA here is from genome assembly GCA_023553655.1 of Myrmecobius fasciatus. Taxonomy (NCBI): domain Eukaryota; kingdom Metazoa; phylum Chordata; class Mammalia; order Dasyuromorphia; family Myrmecobiidae; genus Myrmecobius; species Myrmecobius fasciatus. The sequence continues at coordinate 476,191 of JAJPUD010000627.1, read as the reverse complement.
CCATAATTTGTTCAGCCTTTCTTGTTGGGGGCGGCTCTGGACCGGGATCGCCTGAGTGGACTGTGAGATGCCCAGAGGTCGGAACCTCCCTTCGGGTACTGGGATGGCCTCTGAATGGGCTGGCTCCACCCTCAGGGCGGGACTCAGGAGGAGTGGAACCGCCTACAGGGAGGAGCCAGGAAAAGGGATATAAGGGAAGGCACGGAGGGAGTTGGCAGTGGAGAGTTCCTGTAACGGCAATAAAGAAGTTAACCTCTCCTCGGGTGCTCTGCCTGGTTTGTTCTCCCCTCCCCCAGGGTGGGGAGCCAGAGACGTCTGAAGACCCTGGATTAGGGTAAGTAGAGGGCGGTGGCTGGGGACCCCGATAGGATCCCTAGCACTTTCTCCAATTGATGGGCATCCATTCAGCTTCCAGCTTCTAGCCGGAAAGGGCTACAAAAAGGGCTACCACAAACATTCTTGCACATGTGGGTCCCTTTCCTTCCTTTAAGATCTCTTTGGGATATAGGCCCAGTAGAAACACTGCTGGCTCAAAGGGTATGCACAGTTTGATAACTTTTTCAGCATAGTTCTAAATTTCTCTCCAGAATGGTTGGATCGGTTCACAGTTCCACCAACAATGTATCAGTGTCCCAGTTTTCCCACATCCCCTCCAACATTCATCATTATCTTTTCCTGTCATTTTAGCCAATCTGACAGGTGTGTAGTGGTATCTCAGAGTTGTATTAATTTGCATTTCTCTGATCAGTAGTGATTTGGGGCACCTTTTCATATGACTGGATATGGCTTTAATTTCATCATCTGAAAATTGCCTCTTCATATCCTTTGACCATTTATCGATTGGAGAGTGCCTTGAATTCTTATAAATATGAAACAATTCTCTATAAATTTTAGAAATGAGGCTTTTATCAGAACCATTAAATGTAAAGATGATTTCCCAATTTATTGCTTCCCTCCTAATCTTGTCTGCATTAGTTTTGTTTGTACAGAAACTTTTTAACTTAATATAGTCAAAATTTTCTATCTGGTGTTCAATTAAGAGATGAACTCTGATATTTTCAATGCATTTTCATTTTAAAAGAATTTATAAAGCACATTTGTTTTTTTTTTCAATTTAAAAAAAGGACTTTCTTTGTAGTTTTTTTCTATGCAGATGATGACACATATTTTGCAAAGTTCTTTCCCAAATGACTTTTGCTACATAATTATTGTCTTTGCACTTCAGTCAAATACTATTAAATATAGATTGATGTAAGTTCACTATGGAATTTTAAATCTAAACAAAGGCTATTTCTTAAAAGACAAAATACTAATTCACTTAGAAATTCTACTATCCCATGGTCTTGAATATACTTAGAGTCCTATTTTAAGTGACTCTAATCATATGGCAACTGCCTCTTTGCTTTTATGAAACATTTTTTGAATTACAGATCAAAGAATTTCATTTTTACCCTTCATTCATTATATTGGGAAAATACACTGAAAATGTGGCAAGTTGCTAAATATAATAGGAGTAAAAATTGTTTGGTGAAGTGTCAATGATGGCAGATGATTTTTTCATAACAAACTTTTTTTAACTACTTAAGCAGGTCAAAAAGCATACTATTAATAGTAAATTAATAAAATTAATAGTAAACTATTACCACAATAATGCAAAAATGAATGAATGTGCATGTTAGTCTCTATCTCCTCCATTCAAAGAACCACTTGCAAAAATGGATGAACTTTGAGAACATTTAAAGGGGCACAATTCTGCTGACTAGGTAATCAATATTCAAGTTTGTCCTTTTGTGTCAATCAAGTGTCTTTTACTTTGAGAGGTTTTTTTTTTTTCTCCCAAAGGCCAAGTACTCTCTCATTTTGCCCAGTGTGCATTACTTGAGACTGATAAACTATAAATTTCCTAGCAGCCTGTAACCTGGAAAGTCGCCTCTGAGTAGTTGTAAGCATTAGGCAGTGTTGCTTTCATCTGCTGAGTCTGAAGATGCCTAATCTTAGAAACATGTTGTAAATGAATATATTAGCATAACATCAAAGTACAACCTCACTTAAAAAATATATTCAGTCCAGTTCTCTAACTTGCCAATGAGAGGATGGGTGACATAAGTCACACAGAAGGACATCACCCTGGGGTTATATTTGGGTCAAAAATTCAGCTCTAGTTACAACAGAAAGAGCCAATGTAAGATTTTTCCCTCATGAGAATTTGGAAGTAATGTAGTCATGCCCTACAGATCTGTAACAGGAGAACTGGGCTTATTATATACCATCTGTTTTATTAATTAAATAAATTACACTCATTTTGTTAATGACATGATGTGAACAGACTAGAACAAACTCTTACAAGTATTTTTGGTAATTTTCTCCTGAAATATGAGACTGTTGTGTTAGAGTGATACATTTTCTCTCTTCTAGAGGTTTTCATGGATTCTTATAGAAGCTGTTTTCTTTTATTTTTTCCTCAATAGTATTTTATTTTTCCAAATGCATATAAAGATAGTTTTCAACATTCATTTTTATGAGATTTTGTGTTCCAAATTTGTCTCTCTTTCCTTTCTTTGTCCCCTCCTCATAAAAGCAAGCAATTTGATATAGGTTAAATGTGTGCATATCTGTATTGCCATGTTATGCAAGAAAAACCAGACCAAAAGGAAAAAAAGACCACAAGAAAGAAAAAGCACACAAACAAAAAAATGTGAAAATACTATGCTTCTAATCAACACTCAGTCTCCATAGTTCTCTGCTTGAATGCAGATGGCATTTTCCATCCCAAATCTATTAGAATCCTCCCAAATTACTGCCTTACTGAAAGGAGTCAAGCCCATCACAGTTGATCATCACATAATTTGGCTGTTATATTGTACAATTTTCTCTTGGTTCTGTTCACTTCACTAGGCATCCATTCATGTAAGTTTTTCCAGGCTTTTCTGAAATCAGCCTGTTCATCATGGTTTACAGAATAATAATATTCCAATGAGGAAGGGAATAAAGGAAGACATTTTATTAGTTTCATTTTAATCATGTTAAAAATTTGCTTTAACAATTGCACATTGTTGAAATTAATCAATTTTCTGGTTATGCTATTTAGCTGGAAAATATTCTAATTTTTTTTCTTTTAAAAATACTCTTCGAGAAAAAAAAATAAATGTGAACAGTAAATTTAGTCCAAAGACAAATCATGTACAAGAAAATAATAAAAAATATTCATGTATAACCCACTGGCAGCATGTATGCCTCTTGTAAATTACATAATTCGGCTCAACTGTGACATCTATAAAGAAGAAATATACTTTCAGATTAATTTATGTCCAAGTCCTAAGGATCAGTTTCTTCTAATACCTGTATTTTAACTGCAATTCATTCTTGAATTGATCTTAATATAAGTTTTCCTCATGAAGTTCTTTTTTGAAGTTAGAATTTTGATCAGTTAGAAAAACATGAGACTAATTTGTTCATACATTATAATTCCTCTTTCCTCTTTTAACCATTTAGGTGAATTTCTGCATATTTCTGCATTAGGTAAGGCAGCATTATAACACATTAACATTTCCTTCAGTAACTGATTCAGAATTTTAAACACAGCAGATCTACATTTAAAACTTACTTCACAACACATTGTTCCAATTCTTCACTAAAATTGTGTCTTCAGTCCTAATAACTCTTAATTGTTTTTAAATTTTCAATTTCAAAATCATCACATTAAAAATCTATCTACTATTTTGATTGATGGAAATCATCAATTTGTAAAAAAGGAAATACATTAAAAAAAAATAAGCCCAAATTCTGGAGCTAAATTTCAAAATTTGTGGAAGAAAAAAATGGTTTGTTGTTTTTAGTGAACATTTAAAATTTTATTTAAAGATCATCTTAGCTAAAGTATTGTTCTAATGCTTCATCATTTCACAGAAGTGATCTCAGGGTGGGTTGCCCTTCAGTTGGGGAATGATTGAATGTAGTGTTATATGAATATAAGGGAATATTAATATTCTTATTTTATAAGAAATGATGATCAGACTGATTTCAAGAAAGAATGGCAAAACTTACATGAACTGATGCTAAGTGAAATGAGCAGAATCAAGAGAACATTTGACACAATAACAGCAAGATTAAATGATGATCAACTGTGAAGAATTTGGCTCTTTTCAACAATGAGATGATTCAACACAATTCCAATAGACATGATGGAAAGCACCATCCATATACAGAAAACCATGAAAACTGAATGAGGAAAAAACATGGTATGTTTACCTTTGTTGTTATTTGTTTGCATGCTTTTTTTTCCTTTCTCATATTGTTCCCTTCTTTTTGATCTTTTTTTTTTTCTTTTTTTGCTCAGCATAATGAATATGGAAACTCATTTAGAAGAATTGCACACATTTAACATATCAGATGGCTTGTTTTCTTTGGGAAGGGACAGAAGGTGAGAGAGAACTTTTAGAACATAAGGATTTGTAAAGGTAAATGTTGAAAACTATCTTTGTATGAATTTGGAAAAATAAAATATCATTAAATTTTTTAAAAAGGAATAAAACAGTCCAAATTTTTTTCAGTCATCTCATATAATCAAAGAAAATGCCAACTAAATGAGAAATTTGATTAATACAACAAATCTAAAAACATATGCTTTAACATGTGTTGAGAATGAATTCTATTTCTATTATCCAGAGCCTGGCCCAAGTTCAGGCAGTTTCAATATTTTTTATAACAACTCAGAAATGTTATGGCTGACTTCATCTTTGAAAGAGGGAACATCTACAATGATAAAATAATTTATCCTTGAAGCATTGAAGTATGATTCCATCCAAAGAATCTTAACACAGTCCTTATAGGTTAAAATATAGAATAGTACTTACTCAGACCAAATGAATCCATGAATTTTAAAAAATCAAGGTATGTACTTTCAAATCAATAATTTACCCCTTGAGAAGAATCTCATAGCATCATATGGTTTTAAAATTTGTTTAAAAACTTTCAAAAACTTTATTATGTTCACACAGATTCAGACATGTCATTGATTTCATAGCAGATAGAGACTAGGGAAATTAATTTCAATTTTCATTTTTGTCTCAATATTGATATGAAGAAGAGGAAAAAGAGCCACAAGAAAATAACTTTATTTATCTTTATAAAGATTAATTCACCACATTCTATATGTATTTTTCTATACTTTGAATTTACAATAAATCTAAATTCCTAAATTCCGGCTGAAGGTTTGTTCTATGAACTTGAATACTTATAATTATTCTATATTTGATTCCTCTAATAAGTAGTATGTTTTTGGTAGAAGAAAAAGTGTTCTAATATTAAGGATACCTAGTTAAGTCTAACTTTTGTCATTGATTAACTATGAGGTCTTACATGGAATTAATGAAAAAAAAAAGTCAAAATTCAGTTCCTTTTCTTACTCATTATGTGATATTAGTAGGCAATTCACTTAATCTTTCCAAGTTTCAGGGTTTACTTATTAGCAAAATGGAATGATAACACTCATACTATCTACTTCATGATATTTTATGGAGAGACCTATACAAATTATAAAGTTTTCATGTGTATATTTTTAAATATTCAAAGCTAAAGATATTTTTAAAAGTAACTCTCTCTAAATTACTAATGAAGTTTTAAAGTTATTTCCCATGTTTTAGCTTTAGTCTTGATAAATATTATCCATGATAATGTGTTCTACCTGACACTGTAACTTCATATAAGAGATTAAAGCAATAAACTTGGTTTTAGCTTAAACATGAAAACAGTACTTTGATTTTAAAAATTTCATGTATTTGTAAAATAATTCTAAAGTTGTTTAAATATCTCTCTACATAGAAAAAGGTATATCATATTTTTTCTCCTTCATAAAATGCCAACTGCCCTAACCGTACCAATCTCTCCATGGAAAAAAAATATTTAAATGTAATAACATCACATAGAGAAAGAGTTCTTGATTTAAGGTCCAACGACTTCTAAGTGATCCATGAATAAAGTTCAACTGATCTGTGACTCTCAATGGGAAAACACTTAGGTTTCTGTTTTCACTAATTTCAAACTGAAACTTGACATCTTCTTCAATTATGTAAAGATATTATTCTGAAGCTAAATTTTTGCCAGACTAGTTAGTATGTTTGCAAATGATTTTTGAATTTGTAATAGAACTAGAATCATGCCACATTTTAATAGACAAGGTGAAAAAGAAATATTTGACATTCTTGATATAGAACAAAGTAAAAAAAATATGTACTAAGGTAAAAATTCTGGCATCAGTAAAATTTTATTTAGATCTATTTAATACTTAACAGAGAATCAATGTTGTAGAATGGATAGAAAATTAATCTCAATGACAGAAAGACCTGGATTCAAGTTCAACATTAGATATTCACTGGCTAGGTAAATCAGGGCAATTCATTTAACTCTTCCCTTCTCTAAAATTCTAAGTTTTGGATTTCTTTATATTAATGAAATCAAAGATCTAGTCCCTCACTCAATGTTCTCAACACTGTGTTAGGATCAGGTAGTAATTTATGATATGATTCCTATCTTCAAGGTCATACAGTTTTATAAAGAAAAAGCAGGTTTGGGAGCAGAACAGAGTAAAGAAAGCAAGAGGTAAAGGAAAAGAGGAAAGCAGAGCAAAATAATATTGTTTCCTAAGGTGGAAGAGGATTTTTCTTTGTTCCTTTGGATCTCAAAGGGAGAATTAGGAGACATGAGTAGAGAGGCAAATTTTGGCTCTGATATAAAGAAATATTCCTAACAATTATACAGTTCAAAAAGTAAGATGTACTGCCTTGGGAATTTATGACTTTCCCATGTCTGAAAATGGTCATTTAGAAAGTGGCTATTTGTCACATACACTGTAGAGAAAATTCCTTTTTAGATACTATATTATCTTTTGAATATCCAACTCTGAAATATTATGCTTTTATGGCTAAATGAAAATAAAAATAAATATATTATATATACATATATATGTATGTATACATATACACACACAAATATGTATATATATAATAGACATACATATATATGTATATATCAGTATACCTGTTTCTTTTTTTTTTTTTTTTTTTTTGAGTAGTGTGAGCTATTTGATTGAGACAAATCTTTTAAGTAAAGCAGTGTGGGATCATCTGGGTTATACAGAGGATAAAGCACCACTCCTGGAATCAGAAAGGCCTGAGTTAAATTTCACCTCAGAAACTTAGTAGGTAGGTCACCCTGGGCAAGTCACCTTACTCCATTTGCCTCCAAGTAAAAAATACAAATTATTTTTAAATGAAGCAAACTAATGTGAACTATTTATGTTATAATTTTATATTTTTCATCCCAATAAATTTTTCTATTTCATCTTTCCAAAACATTGCAGGTGAAGAAAATCTATCAATGTAAATCAATAGTGTTTCAGTAATAAGAACATCTGAGAATAACTAAAGAACCAAATGATTATTTAGTTTTGCTCAGTCACTTTTCTACTCTTTAATAGTATGTACTAGAGGCACATACTCAGATTTTCCTTGTCATGTGACTGACTTACTCCATTCTGGCATGCTATTTCAATAATGAAAAAACAGCATCAAATATCATCTTTGAAAACAACATCTACAAACAGCAACAACAACAGGGCAACTAGATAGCACAGTGAATAGACCACCAGCCCTGAAGTCAGGAGGACCTGAGTTCAAATCCAGTTTCAGACACTTAACAATTCCCAGCTGTATGACCCTGGGCAAGTTTTTTACCTTCCCTAGCCTCACATACACAAAAAAAGAAAAATAACAACCACATGACAAGAATGAAAATTAAACCAAACTTTCCCTGTTGACAAGAAATGGAGAAGGAAGGTGGAGAAGAGGGATATTTTTAGAAAAGAAAATGATATAAAAGCAAAAGATATTAATAAAGGTTTAAATTTTTGATGGAATGTTTCACTGTGCTTCTTGCTAATTCATCATAAAAGCATTTAATTCTAGAAAGTAAAACACTGCCTAAAGAGCTCTCCTCTAACAAAATGCTTTCCATTGATATCTTAAAATTGTAAAATTTTATAACCAAAGCAACATAATTCAATTACTCTCAGATTATCAATGTGAAATGAAGTACTAAATAGAAAGATGTATGCACACTAACAGTGTTTATCAGCATCTTGACAGATACCCAGTACTAAGAACAAATGGAAAAAGGATTCTCTATAGATAGTGAGGTTCTTTTGGGATGATGACCTTGCATTGCTTATGTCAAATCCTATACCATTGCCTAATGATTCGAAATGAGATCCTTTCCCCATCCAAAAGGATAAGATTTAACTATCCATGTTGGGAGGATAGAGTAGAAATAAGTGAGTGACAAATGTCTATTTTCCAGAATATTTTTTTCTTTTTTTTTTTTTTTTTTTGCTTTTTGCTGAGGCAATTGGGGTTAAGTGACTTGCCCAGAGTCACACAGCTAGGGAATGTTAAGTGTCTGAGACCAGATTTGAACTCAGGTCTTCCTGACTTCAGGGCTGGTGCTCTAACCACTGCGCCACCTAGCTGCCCCATATTTTCCAGAATATTATATGAAATTTTAAATTCGATAGTTACTTGGGTTGGACAATGCACCGAGCCTAAAATTGAAAAGGAGAGGAAAGGTGGCCTAGATGGATTTGGAAAATTATTTAATATTCTAATAATATTCAACTTATTTCTGAAGTAAAAGCCCAGCTTTTAAACATTAATAATCTTTTGGTAATTTGTCATTAATGCCAGTCAATAAATACCACAATCTCTGAAAAATTAAATTTCAAACTAAACAATAGGGCAAAGGAGAGGTACATGATGAAACTTGTATACTACCACATATTACTAATGCAGAATTGCACAGGAAAAGTAGGGCATGGGATATCATTACAGAGATGTCTGACTGAGAAAGGGCATATATTTGTCATGTAGTGACAAGGAAGAATAACCTTAATAAAGAGTCTGTAAATTTCATTTGTATCTACACAGAGGAAAGAATTAAAAAAAAAAATCTGGGTTCCTCTTCCCTCTCTATCTTGGAAAAATCTATAAATAGTATGACAAGATTACAAGGGGAAAAAAAACTCAAGATGAAAAAGCATGGATTGAATATGATTTGTAACCTTGAATATGATTGTAACCAACATGATTAGTAACTCTTTTAAATCACAAATCCACAAATTAATAGGATAAAGTTTGAAATTCTGTTCAGTTGACGGTGGAGCCAAGATGGGGGAGAGCAGACACGACTCTCTGTGACCTCCTCTGATCTTCTCTCAAACCAACAGCAGATTAAGCCTCTAAACTGATTTTAGAATCAAGGCAACCACAAATACTTGGAGTACAACACATTCCCAGAAGAAGTTCCCTTGGAAGAACTCTAGAAAAGGTCTGTTTCAATCAGGCAGGTAGACAGTTTGCTGATGCCAGACAGCAGCATGGGGAGACAGGGTAGGAAGCCTGGGCCAGGACTCAGACCATGCAGTTTTCAGGTACCTGGGAAGTTTCTGTGAGCCTCTTAGGCTATTCTGTCCTGGTTACAAGCAGGTGGTTTGGCAAATTTGCCTTTTGTAAAAGGGAAATTGTAAGCCATTGAACCCCAGAAAAGCTGGACCTAACCCAGATTATCCAGCACTGGAAATCAATCAACAGAACTTCCCCAGGGCAAATCAAAGCATCTGTCTCTCCTTTGCTTTGAACAGACCTCAACCCTTAAAAAATGAATAAAAAACAAAAAAAGAACTCTCACCATAGACAGCTTTTATGGAGAGCAAGAGAACAGACCTCAGATCCTGAGGGTCCTAAAGGTGAAGCAATTCCAGAGGAAGCTGCAAAGGGAGACATGAGCTAGTCCCCATCTCACAAGGCTTTTTTGGGAGACTGCATAAAGAATCTCAAAAGAGTGAAGAAAAATGGGGAAATGAAATACGATCATTGCAAGAAGGAATGGAAAAAGCATATGATGCCCTACAAAAGAAATATGAAAAAGACACCAATTTACTGAAAAACAAAATTGGTAAAATGGAAAAAGAATGCAATGAACAAAAAAAATTCAATTGGCCAGTTACACAAGGAGCTAAAAAAGGTAACTGAAGAAAATAATACACTAAAAATTAGAATTGAACAATTGGAAGTGAATGACTCTATTGAGACTTCAAGAATCGGTCAAACAAAAACAAAATCAAAATTTAAAAATAGAAAAAAATATGAAATATCTTCTAGGAAAAACAATTGACCTGGAAAATAGATCAAGGAGAGGCAATTTAAGAATTATCAGACTTCCTGAAAGCCATGATGAAAAAAAAAAAATCTAGACACCATTTTACAGGAAATCAAAAAAGAAAATTGCTCTGATGCTTTAGAATCAGAAAGTAAAATAGCCATTGAAAGAATTCACTGATCACCTCCTGAAAGAGACCCCAAAATTAAATCCCCAAGGAATATCATGGCTAAATTTCAGAACTAACGCACCAAGGAAAAGATATTGCAAACAAACAGAAAGAAATAATTCAAATACCAAGGAGCCACAATTAGTATCACCCAAGATCTATCAGCTTCCACCTTAAAAGATCGAAGAGCCTGGAATCTGATATTCTGAAAGGCAAAGGAACTTGGATTAGAGCCAAGAATAAGCTATCCAGCTAAAATTAGCATTATCCTTCAGGGAAGAAAATGGACATTTAATGATATAGGTGAATTTCACCTATTTTCAGTGAAAAGACCAGATCTGAACAAAAAATTTGACCTCCAAACACAGAACTCAAGAGAAGCATAAAAAGGTAAAAAGGGAAGAAATAAGAGTTCTCAAGAGTGTGGAATCTGAATGTGAACCACAACATAGCATTTTCATGCTTTCAAAAAAAGAAAGAAAGAAAGAAAGAAAGAAAGAAAGAAAGAAAGAAAGAAAGAAAGAAAGAAAGAAAGAAGAAAAGAAAGAAAGAAAATAAAAGAAAGAAAGAACTGTTCAGGCAAGAAAAATTACTTATTTCCAGTTTTTCATTTGTAATTCTTTAATAAGTTTGTTCTATATTTGAAGCATGAATCATGTTATTTGGCTCTGATTAGCAAAATAAAATTCTGACTCAGACATATTATTTTTTGACTTTCTGTATCTTCCCAGAAATTTTTAATAATGCTAAAACTTACAAATAGACACTTCAGTTTGTTGGAATACCCTACTTATGATCAATAATCATAGCATTTATCAGTCAATTTGTTTTCATTTTTTGAAGTAATTATACTTTCTTTTAAAGTCTATGGTAACTGCTACTAGGTT
>JAJPUD010000627.1:391073-464829 GCA_023553655.1 Myrmecobius fasciatus | reverse complement strand
AAAAAAACCTATATGCCCAAAAATATTTATAACAACTCTTCTGGCAGTAGTAAAAAATTATAAACTGAGGGGAACTGCTGAACAAATTTTGGGTGTGTGTGTGTGTGTGTGTGTGTGTGTGTGTGCGTGTGAAACTTGTTCCCTCCTTCTCCTTCCTTTAGGCAGAAAATAATCCAATATGGGTTAAACATGTGCAATTCCTCTAAGCATATTTCCATACTCATCACGCTACACAAGAAAAATCACATGAAAAGATGAAAAAATGAGAAAGAAAAATTCAAGCAAGCAAGCAAACAACAACAAAAGTAAAAATATTATGTTGTGATCCACATTCAGTCACTATAGTCCTCTCTCTGGATGCAGATGGCTCTCTCTATCACAAATCTATTGGAACCAACCTGACTCATCTCATTGCTGAGAAGAGCCAATAAACAAGAACTATTACACAACATAATTCAATGCCCCCAAAAATGTATTTCAAGAGACACAAGTAAACCAATGTTGTCATATATCATGGGAAATACTTATATTTAGTGGAATAGTTATTGTATCAAATTTGATTTTTACTTTCTATTGTTTATTTTCTACCTCATATGTAAGCTCAAATTAATCAAATAATATATTGTTTTAAATGCTTTAAAAGCTTTAAATTGCAATAAAAATATATTACTACTACTTCTACAACCATAATGCTTGCTGAACATGGATTCTTTGCTTATCTAAAGTCTTTTTGTTTGGGATGGAGGCAGTTTTCATTTCTACTCTGGCTATTGTAATGATTATAATGTTTCATTTTTTAAATAAACTGTTAACTAGTAAAGACTATGTATGAAGAAAATAAATATATGAAATATTTAAAATGTTAAAAGTCTATCAGTTTTCATAAAAATTGGTTTCATATTTAAACTAGTGTGTAAAGTTTAATTGCTACAGAATCTCTACTCCTCCATATTAAGGGATTAACTTGTAACAGATTTTAAAGATGAGTGAAAGGAGAAAGGAATATTCATATTTGAAGTCTGCCCTCTCTAAGTAAGACTAAGCAAAAATGCTTTTCTTCATGTCTATTTCCCCAGTAGTTTCCTTGCACTTCAACAGCTACATTACAGCGAAAAGAAATCATGAGGTGGCCTTATGTTGTTGTTTTCCTATAGTTTAGGTAAAATGATGGATTGAGCCTGGCTTATAACAATAATATGAAAAAAAGAAAAAAGAGAACAAGAGAGAGTCACAGAGACAGAAAGAAGCAAAGAAAGTGTGATAGAGATAGATTAAAAGAGACAAACACAGAAGAGAGTGTGAGAGGCAAGATGAAAAAGACTAAGAGTGAGCATGAGCATGAGAAGAGCATAATGATGGTGTCTATGTGTGTGTGTGGTGTGTGCATGGGTGCACCTTTATAAAGATCAATAAAAAATAAGAAATGGTTTAATTTTTTTCACTATTGATAAACAGAATATACTGACATCCATACCCACATATATATGTGGATGTGTTTATGTATGTATGTATGTATTTGTATTCTATATATACACTTAAAGGGGGAGGTTGAAAATGAATTAACCAATAGGATTCTTCTTATTCCTTAAAAAGATAAATGGCAAATTTACATACACACATGCACACAAATATACCACATGCATCCACTTATGTATATACATATATACACACATATATCTAGATGTTTTGAAATCATTTTTAGAATAATAATATGCTCATCTTATTGCCTAGGAAGATAAAGAACATATTCAAACAATATACATATATATGTATATGTTTACTATGCACATTTACATATATAACTATATATGTATATTGAAATGATATGAAAGCACAAGCATATTTATATGACATATTACACAGGTATCCCATTGCCTCCAGAGCTATCTTCAATCATCTTGTTCTATATCTGACTACTGGACCCAGATGGCTCTGGAGGGGAAAGTGAGGCAGATGACTTTGCACAGACCTCCCTCACTTTAATTCACTTGCATCATCTCCTTGATGTTGTAGTCCTCTTCAAGAGTGAAGGACAAGTAACTTGTGAGTAGAGCTGGCCCACAATCTGGAATAGGCCAGTTGGATAACTTTCTTTCCTCCTTTCCTCCTTCCCTCTTTCCCATCTTTCCTCTTTCCTTCCTTCTTTTTTCTTCCTTCCTTCCTTCCTTTTTTCTTTACTTCCTTTTTTCCTTCCTACTTTCCTTCTTTTTTCCTTCCTTCCTTCACTCTTTTCCTCCTTTTCTCCTTTGTTTTCCCTCTTTTTCTCTTTCCCTTTCCTCCCTCTGTCTACATAGGGTATCATGCCTTACACGCTTAAAAGCTATGTATTTTTTTAATCTCTGAATCTTCCCAAAATATCAGGAGGTTTACTGGCAATATTTCTTTATTAAGGACCATGCCTTAAAATAAAACCACTCTGATTCTCATTGACTGGCCACAAATAAGTCCCAGGCCAAGCTCCATTCAGTCATTGTTTGGGTCCTGATTGACTCAGATTGAATGTAAAAAACAATCATTTCTGCTTTGACCAGAAACCCTGAGGGTCTTCACCTCCTAGATTTATTCATTTAAGTCTTTTTTATTACTAGGTGAAAGAGGAGATTCTTTGCCTCAATTCCTACCTAGCCTTAATCAGAGAATAGGAGGCCTCAGTCAAACTGAGATCTGTTGAAGACATTAGCTTAAAAAGGCCAAGGTCTCCCATTGCATCCAGGGCCATTTTCACTCCTCTTGATTTATATCTGGCCACTGTAATGAGATGGCTCTGGAGGGGAAAGTGAGATAGTTGACTCTCCAGATCCACTCATGGGAGAGTTGCCGGGGGCCAGTTCTGTGCCCTGATTCATGGACAAGAAGTGAAGAGGCAGGACTCAGGAGGAGTGGTGAAAACAGGAATCTATTTATTCAGAATTACACTAGGGTTAATATGTCTAGTTTACGTGATCTGTTACAAATGCCTAAATGTTCAGTTAAATTGCTACTACATCTGTATTCTAACAATAGTCAATACATCATACACAAAGGTATTCTGATAGCAGATAACAGAAAATAGAATGTCTGGCAGATGTCCTTCAAATGTGTTTCTTAGAAATCAGTAATCATGCCTTCCTCCAAAGATACTTGGTACTAGTAATCAGCAAGGTTAGACATGTCTCCTGACGTCTTAGAAGGCCTGCCACCTGCAGCAGGGATGGAGAAGACAAGCTAGATTTGATTAGCAGAGTTCTCCAAGGACAAAGGGATTTTATATCTTTTCCAGATATCTCTCTACTATCTGTGGCTTTCAACAGTTGGCCTTGCATAAGCCTTTTTCACTTAAATTCAATTCATTGCATGCCATAGCATCTCCTCACTGATGTCTCAGTTTTCTTCGAGAATGAAGGACAAAGAAGAACCTTTTGCCTCCAATCTTTATGTGGCCAAAATAGTTTTTTTTAAAGTTGACAAATGGGGAGAAGATTTTGCTAAGCCCCTTATTTTTTGATAATAGATTTTATTTTCAAAATATATGCAAAGATAGTTTGCAACATTCCCCCTTGCAACACCTTGTATTCCAAATTTTTCTTCCTCCCTTTCCCCCATCTTCTTCCCTAGACAACAAGTAATGCAATATATGTTAAACATGTGCAATTCTTCTATACAAGTTTACATTTACATTGCTGCCACAAGAAAAATCAAATAAAAAAGGGGGAAAATGAGAAAGAAAAAAAAAGTGAACAACAAAAAAAAAGATGAAAATACTATGTTTGATCCACATTCAGTCCCCACAATCCACTTTCTGGATGCAGATGGCTCTCTCCATCACAAGCCATTGAAATTGGCCTGAATCATCTAATTGTTGAAAAGAGCCAGGTCCATCACAGTTGATCAACAAATAATCATGTTGTTGCTATATACAATGTTCTCTTGGTTCTACTCAACTCCACTTACTGATAGTTCATAAAAATTTCTCCAGGCCTTTCTGAAATCATACTGCTGATCATTTTTATACAATAATAATATTCCATAAACCTCATATACCATAACTTATTCAGTCATTCCCCAACTAATAGGTATCCAGTTTCCTGTTCCTCGTCACTACAAAAAGGGCTGCTACAAACATTTTTGCATATGTGGGCCTTTTCCCCTATTTCTCTTTGGGATATAGATCCATTAGAGACACTGCTGGATCAAAAAGTATGAGCATTTGGATAGCCATTTGAACATAGTTTCATATTGCTCTCCAGAATGATTGGATCAGTTCACAACTCCCCAAAAAATGTATTAATGTTCCAGTTTTTCCACATCCCCTCAAACATTCATCATTATCTTTTCCTGTCATTTTAGGCAATCTAAGAAGTATGTAGCAGTACGGTAGGATTGTCTTAATTTGCATTTCTCTAATTTTTCCATATGACTAGAAATAACTTTAATTTCTTCATCTGAAAAATAAATGTTTATAACCTTTGACCATTTATCAATAGAAGAATGGCTTATAGTCATAAATTAGAGTCAATTCTCTATATATTTTTAAATGAGGCTTTTATCAGAGCCCTTGAATGTAAAAATTTTTTCCCAGTTTTCTATTTCTGTTCTAATAATGGCTGCATTGGTTTTGTTGGTATAAAAGCTATTTAATTTAATATAATAAAAATTATCTATTTCACATTTGATAATTTACTCTAGTACTTCTTTGGCCATACATTCCTTACTTCTCCACAGACCTGAGAGATAGATTATCCATTGTTGTCCTGATTTTGATTATAGTGTCACCCTTTATAATTAAATCATGAATCAGTTTTGGTATAGAGTGTTAGGCTTTGGCTAATGCCAAGTTTCTACCATATTGTTTTCCAATATCCCTAGCAATTTTTGTCAAATAATATGTTCTTATCCAGAATCTAGTCTTTGGTTTTATCGAGCACTACATTAATATAGTCATTGACTATTGTGTTTTGTGAATTTAATCTATTCTACTGATCAAATCCTCTATTTCTTAGACAATACCAAATGGTTCTGATGACTACTGCTTTACAATATAGTTTTAGGTCTGATATAGCTAGATCACCTTTATTTGTATTTTTTTCATTAATGCCCTTGAAATTATTGACCTTTTGTCCTTTCAGATGAACTTTGTTTTTATTTTTTCTACCTCTGTAATTTCTTGAGAGTTTTATTGGTATGGTACTGAAAATGTAGATTAATTTAGGTAGAATTGTCATTTTATTATATTAGCTTGGCCTACCCATGAGCACTTGATAGTCTTCCAATTGTCTAGATCTAACTTCATTTGTTTAGATAGCATTTTATAATTATGTTTATATTGTTCCTGACTTTGTCTTGGCAGGTAGACTCAAAATTATTTTAAAGGGAATTTTTCTTTGTATCTATCGCTGCTGGACTTTGTTGGGAACATATAAAAATGCTGATGATTTATTTTATATCCTATAACTTTGCTAAAGTTGTGAATTGTTTCTAGTAGGTTTTTGGTTTATTTTTTAGGATTCCCTAAGTATACCATCATATCATCTGCAAAGAGTGATAATTTCTCATTACCTACTCTAATTTCTTTAATTTCATTTTTTTCTCTTACTACTAAAGTCAACATTTCTAATACAATATTGACTAGTAATGTTGAGAGTGGGCAACTTTGTTTCAGCCTTGATCTTATTAGGAATGGTTCTAGTTTATCCCCTTTGCATCTGATGCTTGCTGATCGTTATAAATATGTGTTGCTGATAATTTTAAGGAAACCTACATTTATTCCTATGTTTTCTGGTGTTTCTAATAGAAATGGGTGATAATTTTTTTTCAGTTTTTTTGCATCTATTGACATAATCAAATGATGTCTATTCATCTGGCTAATAATATAATCAATTATGCTACTAGTTTTCCTAATATTGAGTCTGCCCTGCATTCCTGGTATAAATCCTACTTTATCATAACATTATCCCAGTGATAACTTGCTGTAATCTCTTTGCTAATGCTTTATTTAGGATTTTTGCAACAATATACATTAGGGAAATCATTCTATAATTTTCATTTTCTGTTTTGATCCTATCTGGTTTAGGTATCAAAACCATATCTGTGTTATAAAAGAAATGTGGTATTACTCCTTCTTTCCCTATTTTTCCAAATAGTTTACATGGTATTGGAATTAACTGGTTTTTAAATGTTTTGGTAGAATTCACTTATAAGTCCATTGAACCATGGAGATTTTTTATTAGGGAATTCATTAATAGCTTGTTCAATTTCTTTTTCTAAAAGGGGCTATTTAAGTAATTTATTTCCTCCTCTGTTAATTTGGGCAATCTATATATACATATATATATATATATATATATATATTTGTAAATATTCATCAATTTCACTTATCTTACCAGATTTATTTTGGCCAAAGTTTATAAGCCTCAGTTTCAGTATTTGTCCTTCCAATGAGTAGTTTAAATTATTTTTTTTAACTATTAACTGAATTAATGTCCTTGCTGTCCAAGAGACTTAAAAAAGGTTACTCAAGCACCACAATTTGAAAATATCCTTTTTAAATTAGTCAGATTTCCAGTTCTCATAGTCATACTTTGTCATGGGCAAAACCATATCATTAAGTATGGAATCTTTGTTAGCAAGATGATATCACTGTTAGTATGATGTCCAGATCTGCCATTGTTTTCCTTCTAAGGAGCAAGCACTTTTTTTTTTATTTTTTTGCTGCAGTTGCCATTTGTAGTGATCTTTGAACCCAAGAATAAAAAGTCTGACCCTGCTTCCATTTCTTCTCTCTCTGCCCAGAAATGATGAGAGTAGTACCAGGATCTTAGTTTTTTGGAGGTTAGGTGATTTTTGTTTTGTGGGTGTGTGCATGTTTTGATTTGATTTTTGATGTTAAGCTTCAAGCCAGCTTTTACACCTTCCTTTTCCACCCTCATTAGCTTCTTAATTCTTTACTTTCTACCACTAATGTGGTATTATTTGTGTATCAAAGATTGTTGATATTTTTCTTGACAATATTAATTCTGTCTTTTGATTTATCCAGCATGGCATTTCACATGACATACTCTTTCACATGATTTACTAAAAGTGATGTAGTATATAACTAAAAGAAATAAGGTGACAATATATTGCCTTGTCATATTCCTTTTTCAATCTTAATCAAATCAATTGTGCCTTGTTTGATTCTAATTGTGACTTCTTGGCTGCCATAACGATTCTTAAGGAGACAAGTAAATGATCTGGTACTTTCAGATCTTTGAGAACTTGCCACATTTTGCTGTGATCCACGCATTGTAGTCAATGAAGCTGAAATACATTTTTTTTCCCCTGAAACTTTTGTCCATAATCCAAAGAATGCTAGCAACGTGGTCTCTAGTTCTTCTGCCTCTTCAAAAACCAGGTTGATTTTCTGATAATTCTTGATTCACATATTTCTTGCAGGATTCCTAAGTGTAACTTTGCTGGCATGTAAAATGAGCTCAATTATTTGTTAATTTGAAAATTGTTTGGTATTACCCTTATTTAGGATTGGAACTTAAACTGATCTTTTCCTCTCCAGTGGCCCCTGTTTCATCACTAGATACATCCATCCATAGCTGAACTTCCTTTCACCTTGACCAAATTGCTTCATTAGTGCTAGAAGTACTTGTAATTGCCCCCCCCCAGTAGCATATTAGATACCTTCCAATAAATAATCTCATATTCCAATCTTATATATTTTATCCTTTTAATGTTGTCCTTGGAGTTTCCTTGGCAGAACTCTTGGCAGGTTTGCTATTTCCTTCTTCAAAGAGTCATCTTTTCTTAGAATTCTATACTATTAAATGTCCATTTTATCTAATCCCACATCATAGCCAATAGTTACAGTGAGTTATGCAAGCCCTTCTGCCATCACAAGGTAGGGATCCAGGAGGAGTGAGAGATGACTTAGGTTTTAAAAAGTTAAAAAAATAGAAGTCATTTCACTCTTCTGTTATTTTCGCAACAGTATTGATTTGTGCCATGTGTCAGTCTCATTCCAACTACAATTAAGCACATAACCTTAGCAATAATTTAACCCACAGTTTTATTTTTAAAGGAGGTAACCTAAGCCACAAAGAAGTTAAGTGATGGCCGTGCCCACCATGATGTCATTTCACTCTAGTCATACTATGTCATTCACTGAAAGCAAGATTAAAACTATAACTATAGAATTTTCATTTTTCTAATGAAAATATAAGGTTAAATGTAATGAAAACTGTCACTGCTTATTCATAATCAAATATTCTTTCAGAAATGCTAAGATAACTATTTTTTATTATTTTATATTAAAAAACATTACATTTAAGTCAGGAGGATCTGAGTCCAATCTGGTCTCAGACACTTAACACTTTAGCTGTGTGACACAGGGCAAGTCACTTAACTCCAATTGCCTCAGCAAAATATGTAAAACACATTTTTATAGTGTCCAACACAATACCAAGCAAAAATAAACACTTAAAAATTTTTTTTCTCCTCCTATAAAGGGATAAGAAGAATGAGAATTTCATTTTGAGGAAAAGTTCCCTTTTAATATTTAACTTCAAAGTCTACCTAAATTATTTAGGAAAAGAACAGATACTTTGAACTTATTTTAACAATTACAAAAAAGAAACATAAAGACATGTTTAGTCAACAAAATTAGGATGTTCTAAGCAACACAAACCCATTTGTTTTTGTTTGCCCTGAGGCTCTGATTTTCCTTCCTATATTGTTTTAAGAAACAACAGAAATTAGAACTATGAAAATAAACTGATTATATCCTTTGTTGTTGTTGCTCTTAGAAGATGGTTTCTGGATTTAAAAAGTTATTTTAAAATTTATTTGTTTAGTTTATAGGTGATTCATGCAAATATTTGTATATTAGAATTGAATTAAAAATTTAGATTTTATTAGCTCTACTTTATATGATTATTTCTATTTTAGTAATTTTTTTTTAACTAGCTATATCTCATAGCTTTAACAAGTGCATGGTAGATTGGGACTCAAATGATAGTACAGGCATGAAAGATTTTTTCTAATAAATGGATCTCATAGAAGGGGAGAGTAAATAGAACTCTATATAGGTTAAAAAGCTATTAACCTTATAGGAGACTGGTGATAGAAAAGAGCATTTAAGTAAAGATCAGAGGAGGCCAAAACAGAAGTGACATCATTGTGATAGTATGTTAGGATCCACTGGGAAAGAGAAAGGAACCAAGAGGCTTAAGTTTTCATAATACAAAGAAGAAAACTGGCATAAAGCTAAGGTAAAGACATGTTAAAGGGCTTTAGGTACAAACAGATATATTGAAAGTGTCAGTCTTCTAAAAGTAGAGCAAGTGACTTCCTGATCATACTTTTTTGCAGCTGCATTTGTCAAAAGTTAGAGGAAAGACTGAATTTCAGAGAAATGCTAGTATGAACTTAATTCTGATTTATTCATTATTAGGAAAAACTTTTGAAATGGAAGCAATAGGCAGGTGCCTCAAGGAAAATAACTACATCCCAAGATTTACAATAACCAACAAATAGCTTACCAGGTATAGTCAGGTTTGTTTTCATAGAATTTAGGGAAACAAAATTTCAAAAGTAAATAGAAATGTTAGATATGATCTTATAATCTGAAACCATGAAAGGAAAAAATAGCTTAAGAGAGGAGGGAAGGTTTAAAAAATGTATATTTCCAATGAGGAGAAAAGATACATATTTATAAGTAAACTAAAAAGAGCTCTCTTAGCAGATTTTATAAAGCATATGCAAAAACTGAAAGTCTGATTGATAATCATGGACAAATGCAAATAAGCAGTAGGCTATTCTAAAAATAACATAAGGAAGCCAAAAGATCAGAATGAACTGATGCTCACAAAAATGCCACATATAATTGTTTTTCCAAGATTTCTTTTTGTAGCAAAAAAATGAGAAAGACTACTCTCTCTTGTATAGATTAAACAGTATAATGTTAATAAGAGAAACAGAAAAAAAGAATTATTTAACTCAATTTTTTTGTCTTTTTCTATGCTGAGGAATATTACATTTAAATTTTATAGGGGAAAACAGGTTTTAAAAGAATTCATGCCCAAAATAAGTGATAAGATAATGATAATACATAGTTCATTTGAGTTAATGTCACCAAGTTTGGATATTATTGCATTTCAGGGCACTGAAAGAACTTCATAGGTTGAGTTTACAGATCTTCTAGTGAAAATATTTGATAGATGATGGAAAAGCAGAGAATTATTCAGAAATTGGAGATCAATATTTTATTCAATTTCCAAAAAAAAGGTCAATTCAAGAAATCTAAGAGCAGAAAACTTGACAATGATCCCTGACTAAATTCTAGAAGAGATAATTAAACACTGGGTTTGTGGAAGTTTAGTATGGAAACAGGGATTAATACAATCAATCAATATCAATCAATCATTCTATCTTGGTTAATGTAAATAATAAGACACTCTACATTTGAAGAGTTTTATCAAGAGAGAACACCTTCACTGAAAAACTCAAAGACATTAAACAAGTTGATATATATATATATATATATATATATATTTGGAAGGATCAAAATATTTTCAGGTAGCCATTGCATAAAATAGAATGATACTACCCAAGAAGTGAATTCCTAATGGCTAAAGATTTGATCATTCCTTGTAGGACTTGAATTAAAAGAGCAAGAGAAGTAGTTTGGAATCAGGAGTCCCAGTGTTGTTAACCCAGTGATAGAAATAGCTTCAGACAAATCACTCAGAGGAAATCTTTTGGGGGGTGGTACTCTATCCTCTCTCCCCACTCCTTAGACCAGAAGATGACCTTGTGAACTACAAAGGTCAAACAATATTGGATTTCTCTTTGGCATTCTAAGAATGTTCCTGTAACAGCACTGGCAGGCAATAGAGTTTGTGATAGGACCTTAGAAAAGTGATAGCATACCTAAGGTGATCTTTATGAGGAGCCCATGAAGAAGAAAAAGGGATTACTAACATAGAGAGTTGTGAATTACCACTTTGTCAGAGGTGCTTTGTAAACTTTAGCTTTCCCCTAAACATTTTATGTATGTGTAAGAAACTGTGTCCCTGGTTTGTAGGGAAGCTTTCATTAACTATTCTTACTATATTACCTTAGTAATATATCAATTTCTATAAGTTCGTTATGGCTAGCTAATTTATATCAATTGGTAATTTATTGAGGGACATAGCAGGGGTCCTGAGTATTATTACTTCCTTCCTCCAAACTCAGTGTTACTTCTAGATGCCTGAAGAAAGAAGTAGTTAACTATATTTTGGGGAACCTGACATGCTAGTTGAAATAAGATGTTGGAAAAGTAAGTCTAGGAATTTTGCTATATTAAAAAGCAAAATGATTCCAATAAATTAGAATGTTTTTTTTTTAAATAAAAACAAGTCCAACATACCTGTTTTTTCTTTCTTTGTTTTTGTTGTTGTTGTTGTTGTTGTTGTTGTTGTTGTTGTTGTTGGGGGGAAGCAGAATATTGTTATTAAACTGATAGAACTGAGAAATGCCATTTTTGTCTTGTTACGTAGAAAGAATTTATCAGGATATTGGGAGGTTTATGATGATTTATAATGATTTTCTTCATGATAAGATACAAAATATGTGGATTAAATTATAGTATAATTAGCTTTGACCAATTGGTAGAAGAGAATCCTTATGACATGTTAAAGGGCTTTCTTCTCAGTCTTGTCATGTTTGGTTTTTGCATCTACTTCTTGTCTTTATTTCAGCATATCAATCATATTTGTGAATGACCAAAGAAAGAGAAATAGCTATTGCATTAGCATATTCGATCTAAAATCCAACAGCTTGAAACACTGGACTGAAATAGGTGAGAATGAATAATAATGAAAAAATTATATAAATCTCTTCATTTGCTTTTGTTTTATTTAAATCGACCTCAAAAGTTAATGGAAATATCAAACTCAATAAGGAAGAATAAAGAGTTGGTTGTTTCAGATGACAAAAAGCACAATATAAGTGAACCATTTGACATGGTTGTTAAATATATAAGCTAATATTCTTATTCTTAGTTTTCTAGATTGGTGATTTTATCAAACTAGGAAACTCCTTTAACAATTCTAAGATTCAGGAACTCTTCTGCATTGTATAGTCCTGGTCAACTAAGTGGAATACTGAGGACTTGAGTGACTTTTGCAGGGTTAAACAGCCAGAAATAAATCTTGGAACCCAATTCTTTGTGAATTGAAGTCCAACCATCCATCCACTAAACTATGTTTTTCTATGCAATATTTAGGGCTGAGTACACTGAAGTGATAGTGTTGTCTACTTTATACCACCCAAAGAATATATAAAGTATCATGTTCTGGTCTGAACATTACATTTTAGGAGGAACATCAATAGATTGGATTATTTTCGGAAGAGAGACTCATGTTCATGAGATAAAATCAAGTCTTGTAAAAAAAAAAAATAAAGCACATTGAAGGAGTTGACATTTTCCTGTAAAAGGTAAGATTTAGGGGAATATTTGAAGTGATATCATGTTGAAGATAAATTAAGATTGCCTTCAGAGAGTAGAACAAGAAATAAGTACAAGTTACACCAAGACAGATTTTGGGCTCAGTCACTACACTTCCTAATAATGATTGGTTCATAAAAGCTGCCTTATGAAAGTGAATCTCTTAACATACATCACTGAAAGAGTATGTATATAAAGGGTAGGTGAGGTGTCCATTTCTCAGAAATGTCACAGATAAGATCATTTAAT
The DNA here is from genome assembly GCA_023553655.1 of Myrmecobius fasciatus. Taxonomy (NCBI): domain Eukaryota; kingdom Metazoa; phylum Chordata; class Mammalia; order Dasyuromorphia; family Myrmecobiidae; genus Myrmecobius; species Myrmecobius fasciatus. The sequence continues at coordinate 452,123 of JAJPUD010000627.1, read as the reverse complement.
ACTATGGAAAATTACAATGACTTCTAACTCTCTTGTAGACTCATAAAATGTAATTATTAGAAGAAAATCTCTCAATCTGCATTATAAAGTGGTAATTATCAAAACAATTTAGTACTAAGAAACAGCATGGTGGATCAGTAAAATAGACTAAATACATGTTATGTTATAGTAAATGACCACGGTAATTTGAAATATGATGAACCCAAAGATATAAGCTTTTGAATCAAAAACTCATTATTTGACAAAAACAGCTGGGAAAACTAGAAAATAAATGACAGAAATTAAGTATAGAACAACATCTCACATATACCCAGATAAGGTTAAAATGGGGTGATATCATAAATAAATTGGGAAAGTATAGAATAGTTTATTTGTCAGAACTATGGATAAGAGAAAAATTTAGGACCAAAGAAAATATAGAATACTACAAAATATAAAACAGATGATTTTGATTAAATGAAAATAAAGGTTTTACATAAAAAAACCAATATACAAAAATTCAAAAGAAAAGTGGGGAAAACATTTTTATAAGTATTCCTGATGAAGGCTTCATTTCTCAAATATGTAGATAACTGACCCAAATTCATAAAAATACAAGTGATTTCACAATTGATAAACCAAAAAAAGGTATGAACAGATAGATTTCAAAGAAATCAAAGCTAGCAATAGTCATGTGAAAAACATGCTTTAAATCCTAAAATTCATTTAGAAATGGAAGTTAAAACAACTATGAGATATCACCTCTCACCTACTAGATTGGTTAATATGACAAAAAAGGAAAATGATAAATATGGAAAAGGACATGGAAAAATGGGGACACTAAACTGTTGTTAGAATTGTGAATTGATTCAACCATTCTGGAAAGCAATTTGGAACTATGCTTAAAGACCTATAAAACTGAACATAACTCTTTGATCCAACAATATCACTTCCAGGTCTATACCCAAAAGAAATCAAAGGAGATATATATCTCAACACAGACACACAGACACACACACACACACACACAATCTAACAGCTCTTTTTTGTTGACAAAGAACTAGAAATCAAGGGATAGTCAATTGGGGAGTGGCTGAACAAGTTGAGGAATATGATTGTGATGGAGCACTATTGTACTATAGGAAATGACAAGGAAAGAAACCAATGGTGAATCTGGACTGCAGACTAAAAATTAAAGACATAACTTTGCCAAACAAAGTCCACAAATGATTTTTCTATGTATTTTTCTAGTAGCAGTGAATATATCTGTAAAAGCTAGACTACAAAAAAGCTGAGTACCATGGAATGGATATTTTCAAATTCTGTTGCTTAAGGAGACTTTTTAAAGTCCCTTGGATAGCAAGGAGATCAAAGCAGTCATTACTTAAAGAAATTAATTTAAACTAATGATTGGAATGACAAATACTAAAATTACAGCTAAAGCTTAATTACTTTGGCCACATAATAAGAAAACAGGACTCGTTAGAAACAACTCCGATGTTGGGAAAGATTGAAAAACAAAAAGAAGGGGATGGTAGAAGCTGAAATGGATGGCATATAAAAGTAATGAATATAAATTTAGAGTTCAAAAGAGAGTGGAAAAGAGAGAGGCTTAGCATACTATAGTCCATGGGGTCACTAAGACTTGCACCCAAATAAATTATTGAATAAAACACAATCAACTTGGTAGGGGTAAATAGTATTATAGTGGGATATGGTTGGGGCAGCTTCAATTGGAAATATGGGAACAATTTGTAGGAGATACAAAACAAAGTTTGAATAATGACAACTAGAAGTTCAGAATCATTGGGGTGGACAGGCTATGAGAGGGTGTTTATTAGTCACCAAGGAATGAGTTCAAGAAGGTGTGACTTCCACAAAGTGAAGTCCTCTAAGAAATTGGTCAGCTCACAAGAAGGTACTAGTGAGTGAGCTGATAAGTTGTTTTTCCAATCCTGGTTGATTTAAATTATTTCTTCCTTATTTTGTCTAATCTTCATACTTACTTTTCTATGTATTTAGGAAGAAGAACCCTACTTTTTATTTTATTGGCATAGAGAATTATACTTGAGAAAGCTCCTTCTATAAGAAAGGTCATTCTGCAAATAGCAACCTTCTCTGTAACTTAGTATTAGAGAATTGCCTATGCCACTAATATTAAGTGACTTGCATAGTATCCTATATAGTCAGTATATCTTAGAGGGATGACTGTATATCTTTCTAATAGATAATTATGTCCTGAAGGATATTATCTATTTATTAGACCATCCTACCTATCTATATTTTAAATAGTTCCAAATAGATTTAATGATTACTATTTCATCTGTATTTTGATAGAGGTCTGGAAATGCTATTATCTTTTCATTCATTTTATTCTTATCTCTTTTGCACCATAACTTTTCCCCATTGAAGCAAACCTTTAAAGAGGTTGGCTACCAACTGCTAGGTTACATTTGACATTGACATCTCACTTACAATGGGGAGATAAGATATGGGAAATACAATGGAAAATGCCTACATACATTGACTGTAGACCAGACTTAGATAGGCAAACATTTTTCAGATATTCAAAAGACTCTGACCCACAAGAGATTTCCAAGGCCTTATGACCCAAATGTCCTGAGAGATTCCAAAGTCCTATAACCCAGATGTGGGGCCTAGTCTTCTGTCCATTTCATTCCCCCCTTTTTATTGTCAGACTTGTGACTCATCTGAGGCCAAAGGAGAGGAAGTCATTTTGAGGGTGAAAAGTTTGAGGGTCTGTATATGGTCCTGAACATAAGGGGTGAGGCACTTAATAACACAGGGGGCCAGGGGGAGGAGCAAAAATAGGAGGACTGAACCTTCGATCCCTGAAAGGAGGATGATCAGCCAGGGGGACCAATTACAGAGAAACTAAAATAAAACTAGAAAAAAAGGTGCAAGGACCTACTGTGAGGGCAAGTCTCTCCCTGATAGCCCCAGAGCTGTTAAAGACTTGCAATTTTTCTCTCCTTCTTTCCCTTACCTCCAGCCTCTCCAAGACACATAACAATCTGATATTGATTATACATGTATAATCATTTTAAACATATTTCCATATTATTAATGTTGTGAAAAAAATCAGAACAAAAAGGGAAAATGAGAAAGGGAAAAAATTAATTTGAAAATAGTGTGCTTTTATCTGCATTCTATCTCTATAGTTCTTTCTCTGGCGCCAGATAGATTTTTCTATCCCAACTCTAGGAATTGTCTTGGATCACGGCATTGCTGAGAAGAGCTAAATCTATTATAGTTGATCATCACACAGTCTTCTTTTTACTGTGTACAATATTCTCCTGATGGTGTTTATTTCACTCAGCATCAGTTCATGAAAGTCTTTCTGAAATCAGCCTGCTCATTATTTCTTATAGAACAATGGTATTCCTATACATTCATATACCTAATTTATTCAGTCATTTCCCAATTAATAGATATCTCTTCAGTTTCCAATTTTTTTCCACCACAAAAAGGACTGCTACAAATATTTTTGCACATGTAGTTCCTTTTCTCTCTTTTATAATCTCTGGAATACAGCCCTGTAGTGGTATAGATGGATCAAAGGTTATGCAGCAAAGGGTCATAGTTCCAAATTGCTTTCCAGAATGGCTGAATTGATTCACAAGTTTACCACCAACACATCAGTGTCCCAGTTTTCCCACATCCCCTCCAACATTTGTCATTTTTTCCTGTCATCTTAGCTATTGGGACAAAGATAAGGTGGTGTCTCAGAGTTGTTATAATTTACATTTATGTGATCAATAATAATTTATATTTTTATATGACTATAGATGTCTTTAATTTCGTCATATGAAAATTGTCTGTTCATATCCTTTGATCATTTATCAATTAGAGAATTGAATTTTTATAAATTTGAGTCTGTTGTCTTTATATTTGAGAAATGAGGCCTTTATCAGAAATGTTGGTTATAAAAATTGTTTCCCAACTTTCTACTTCCCTTCTAATTTTGGCTACATTGATTTTGTTTGTGCAAAACCTTTTTAATTTAATGAAATCAAAATTATCCATTTTGTATTTCATAACGTTTTCTATTTCTTGTTTGAACATAAAATCCTCCCTTCTTCAGAGATCTGACAAGTAAACTATCCATTGTTCTCCTACTTTGCTTATAGTATTACCCCTTATGTGAAAATCATGAACCCATTTTGACATTTATCTTAGTATATGATGTGAACTGTTGATCTATGCCTAGTTTATGCCATACTATTTTCCAGTTTTCCCAGGATTATTTTCAAATACTGAGTTCTTATCTTAACATATTTTTAATGTGTTTGTTTCTACAGAATTGTTAAAAAAAAATTCTTAACATCCCCTTTCACTGAGATTTACCAATGATCCATTGAATTGTCCATTTTCAAACAAAGAATTTTATTTTAAGTAAGAGTACCCATTTCTTCATTTGTGTGAAATCACATGGAGTAAATGTAGCAGTGACTGACTCAATAAGAATTTGAACTTATCTAAAGCTGAAATCTTTAGGTTTATTAGTTACAAGTTTCTAAGACAAGATTCCAACTATGGTGCTCCTGATTTCAAATCCAATGCTCAATCCGCAGTCTATCACCTACTTGTTTCATAATATCATGTCATGAAATTAAACAAATACAACTTGTACTGGTATAACACCAATTTGCCTAAATAATAAAGTAAATGGTATTTTTTTTCCTTTTTTTAAAAAATTTTATTTTATTTGCATAACATATGTGTGGGTAATTCTTCAACAATAACCCTTACATTCTTGTCTACAATCATTATTACTTCCTATACTAGTCCAACTGAACCAAAAGGAAACTTGATCTCTGATGGGATAGAAATTCCTTTAAAAAGTGAATACTTAGGTTCTAATTTATCATGTGGCTTTAAGAAAAAAAAATCAAGATCTCGGGCTTACATAAAAGTTACTTTGCATTCAGTAGACAAAATTATCTAGGAATGTTTTTATAAAATGTAGATGTGATTTTCAAAATCCCGTTAACCTTGGTCATACAAATATGATTTTTCATTGTCAAAACCATTAAAAAAACTATCCTATATAAATAAAACAATTTTCCTTTCCAAACCTCTGAATTTTCTTTAATGTTTAAATAAAAGACCATGCTTCTTAACACAGCTTAAATTTTAAGTTAATAAGAGCTTTTAGGCAATTCTGTTGAAATTTCCCTGCATAACAAATACAGCAAGCTAGACTATTCTATAACATTCCCTTAGACAAACAGCCTGATTTCTTCAAGTAATCTCCAGACATTTTTAATGTGTTTCTACAGAATTGTTAAAAATATTTCTCAACATCCTCTCTCACTGAGATGTATCAAACTAGAGATCCATTGAATTGTTTGTTTTCAAACAAGGAATTTAATTTTAAGCAAGAGCATTCATTTCTTAATTTGTGTGAAAGCACATGGGGTAAATGGAACAGTGACTGACTCAATGACTGAGCTTATAGTCACTACTCAGAATGGAGCTGTAGTCAATATGAAACTGTAAATTTTATTTTACTTAGGGAAAAAGACCTCAAAGTTAAGAAGGTATTGAACTTTAGCAAATAATGTAGAAGAATATGGTCATAGTATTGAATGAGTACCATAACTTTAAAACAGATAAGAAGGGAAATCAACAGTTATGAAGAAGAAACACATATTTGTTACAAAATTTAAGATATAAATTCTTAGTACAAAGATGATGGAGAGATGGGCATATATTTTTCATTCCATCTGTGTGTGCGCATGTGTGATTTGATCCTTTCTATTCCAAGTATAATGTTCTGCTTCCTTATATTGTATGTTCTACTAGTAAAATCCTGATTTTTAAATTTCCAGAAAAAAAAACCTAAGTTTTTACTCCAGACTTGCTTGTATCTAAATATTGTACTGATTGAACATTCAATTAGCATTTACTAGGCACTGATATACATTGTGCTTTGATGTAAAAATACAAAAACAGAAACCAAATAGTTTATGCCCTAAGATTTTTTGTCCTATTTTGGGAAAAACAACATGTACTTATGAAATAAATACAAAATTACATCGTGGGGGAGGGGATGTTCCTCATAATTAGGGTTGGGGAAGTCATGAAAGAACCCATATAGAAGATGGCATGAGGTAAATTTTGAATGATGCTTAAAATCCTATTAAACAGAAAGAGAAACTATATTCTAATGATGGGTGGGGGAAGCATTACCTGAAAAATGAAATACCTTGTGTAAGAGATAAAAGAACATACAGCTTACCTTAAATATGGAGTGAATGAAGGAGAAAAATATATAAAATTATTAGAAGGATAGGCTGGGTTAAAATCATGAGGTTTTTTTTATTAAAGCTTTTTATTTGCAAAACATATGCATAAGTAATTTTTCAGCCTTGACCGTTACAAAGCTTTCTGTTACAAATTTTTCCTTCCTACCCCCCACCCTCTCCCCTAGATGGCAGGAAGTCTAATACATGTTGATTATGTTAAAATATTTGACAGATAGAATATGTGTATATATATTTATACAGTTATCTTGCTATAGAGGAAAAAAAATAAAAACCTGAGAAGGAAAACAATGCAAGCAAAGATCAATAGAGAGTGTGAAAATGCTAAGTTGTGGTCTAGACTCAGATCCCACATGCCTCTCCCTCATTATTGAAGAGAACCATGTCCTTCAGAATTGATCATCATATAGTCTTATTGTTGCTGTGTACAATGATCTCTTGGTTCTGCTAGATATTTTTATTTTATGTAGTTATGAAGTAGCTATTAAAACTTTTTGAGCAAGGAAATGACCTATTTAGGGTTATATTCAAGTAACAAATTTTGCATCTATATGCAACATAGATTAGAAAGGGTGAGACTGGAAACAAGTAGACCAAGGTTAGAAGCATAAAAAAGATGAAACAAGATCAATATATTAATGGGCATAGTAGCTATGGAAGGAAATGGATACTGGAAATAGTGTGAAGATAGAATTGAGAAGCCTTGACTGTCAATGACTAGATTATATCCTTTATAGGGTCAAGGAAGAATGACTCCATAGTAGTAAAGCTGGATTACTTAAAGGATAGTGGAATGCCTAACAAAAGCAGGGAAGCTAAAAAATAAATTTGGACTTAAGGAAAGAAAACAAGGTATGAAAAAATGAATTAAATTTTGGACATGTTAACTTTAAGAGAATCATGGGTTATCTAAGTACAAATGTCAAATGATCCAGGACTAGAATTTGGGAGAAAGATGAGACGTAAATGTCAAAAATCTGGTAGTTATCTTAATAAAGATGATAGTTGAATCACAAAAGAATTGTCAAGATAGAATGTAGTGAGAGAATAGGATTTGAGCTTCAGGGTATTGCACAGATGATGATCCAGCAAAGGATAATGTGAAGGAGTAGTCAGAAAGATAGTGTCACAGAAACACACTCTAGAAGGAAGTAATAGCAACAAAATCAAATGTCACAAATAAGGATTTATTTTTTACAAGAATGCTTATTGAATTGTGGAAAATACTTTGAGCATTTTTCTATATTGCAGTAACCAAATGAGTAAAAATATCATTTGTGAATTCTGACTACTATTTATCATGTCTTTCTCTTCTCAAATTTTCAGTAGCTCAGTATTGCCTATTAGATAAATTATAAATTTTATCCACAATCTGGTTCTAATTTATACTCATATTTTCCTTCCTGTTTATTACCTTCAGGGAGGTTTTGAGGGTGGGAAATGGATATCTTCTTCTATGTTGGATCATTCTACCTTTCCCATCTCTCTCCCTTTGCTCATGTGTTTCTTGGAATATTTGCTGATGTGGAATCTTGGAATATACTTCTACCAAATCCAACAACCCAAATTTTCATGTTATAATATCTTTATCTTCCTCCAGAGTTCATAGTCCACTTTTTTCCTGGGGACTCCCTTGAGACAGGTGAAAATACTTTTTCCTCCTCAAATTTCTTGTAACACCTTGCCTGAACTTGGAACATACATCTATCTTCATTCAGAAGGATTTGAATATTTTCTCTTCCTTTAATAAGACATATTTTTAAAAAAGGAACCATGTCATGTCTATCTTTCTGATATGGCATACATGTTGTATTGAATAGAAGGCTAGTCACACAATCAGGAAGACTTACTATAAATCCTCTCTCTGTATACATGGGCAAATCATTTAACTTCTCAGTGCCTTAGGCAAATCTCAAACACTTGTGGCTTTGGTTAGAGTAGTTACATCAAATATATGAAGTGTGTATTTGTTCAAATTTTGAGTCAACTTGTACTTTTTCAATGAATCTAGATCTCAGACTGAGGCTATTCATAAATTTGTAAGAAGGTTTGAAACTGGGAGTGGCCCATTCACAGCTTGCAAAGAAGTCTTTGCCTGTTTGTTTGTTTTTTTGCTTTTTTGTTTTTGTTTTTTAACTCTTTAAATGATCTGTTCTTTCATCAATATGCTGGACTAATAGGAGAGCTAAGTATTGACTAGTAAAGGATCAGCCCCATGTTTGGAACCTTTAGAAAGCAAGCTAGTATGACTTGCATACTTCTTTTAATTCCTCTCCTGCAGTAAAAATGAAGTCAGCAAAAAAAATAAGAACTCAGCTCTTAAAAGGTAATTACTCTTCATCTTTTTCCCCCTTTAAAAATATTCACCTATCAGAAAACACCATATCAAAGAGAGATCAGTTAAGGGGAATATAAGTGTAAAATCCAGTTGAGTTTCAGAAAGAAGCATTCCTAGGAAGACCAGTGAAACAACTTACCAGCAGAGACATTGTGCCCAGGATAAAGATACCACAAGATATCAGAGTCATGTAATGTCAGAGATCTGAGTTGCCTTAATCCCAACATGTATGTGTCTCTACTAGTGTTCTCAAACTTCCTGCTGATGCAGCTTGTATGTTTGGAAGAATACACCCCAGGTTTATGAGGGAAGGGGATATTTTTCAGTCATTTTACAAATGTTTATTTATGTAAATGCCTTTAATTTGGGCTGATTATTGCTAGCTAATTATTAAAGGTGAACACAGTGGTGGCAGCTTACAAGATTTATTTTTTAGGAGTGTCAATTCCACAGAGAATCTTGAATCTAAGATAGTAATGCACTAGTATCTAACCTGTGCATGAAAGATTGGGGATATCTCTAAAAGGATACTACAGTTGTTTTCTCCTGCTCATTTTAATATAGCTTAATAATTTAAATAGCATTTTATTGAATTTGAAAGCCTACAGGAATACACACACACACACACACACACACACACATCTTTATTTTTTTTTCCTTACTCATAATTAGGTATGCTCATTCCAATCCAAGAGCTAACACCTCTTACAACCTAGTTTTATCTAGGTGAAAAAGAATCTGTCTCTTTATTAAGTTGTAACTTTAGTTGGGTGTTTATACCAGCTACTAGCATCAATACTTTATCACTATTTCAGACTTTTCCCTGCTTGCAGAAACAAAGGACTACCATAATCTATAACCTCATTACTATCATGCCTTCTATGTTAGCACATAGGAAATACAAGCAGATTCAATTCTGAGATTCAGCAGAATGCAGCAATTTTCTTCTTCATTAAATCAGGTTCCACCTCTCCTTGCATTCACCCTTGAGTGAGCAGAGAACAAAGGCCCGCTTGGCTCTTATATATCTTTTTACAACTGCAACTTACATTGCAGTAATATACATCACTGATTTCAGCTGACAGAAATACATGAGTTCTGTGTTATTTCTTCTTGCTTTTGCCCATCTATCTAATTTCAACATTATCCTAATGTCTCATTGGATTAAAAAACTCTTTCAGTTTCCAAAATAATCATCCTAAAACAAAGCTATGGTTGTGGCACTCTAGAGTTTTAAAAGAATGTCTCCTTTCTTTGGCATTCAAAGTCCTTCACATTATGGCTCTAGCCTTCATTGCCAGATTTATTTCATATCACAAGCACATGTACTACATCTTCCAACAAAACTAGCCTAGTGGCAAATTTTTAGCAGTTGTACCTAGTAGGTATTTGATAAAGGTGTTTTTCTTTTAATAGAATTGAGCTCTTTCTCTTTCTCTCCAAAAATGTCTCCCTTTCATCATTTCCTTTCTCATTTATTTAATTCTTCTTATGTACTGCCCCTTCTTTTCAGCCTGTAAACTGTACCAATCTTCCACATGCTTATAAAACCTTCATTTGACCCTCCCAAAACAAAAAATCATTGTGATATATATTGATTATATATGTATATATATTTGCACATACATATACATATATATGTGTGTGTGTATATATATACATATACATGTATGTATATATATAAATAATGATCTCCTGGTTCTGCTCATTTCACTTAGCATCAGTTCTTGTAAGTCTCTCCAAGCCTCTCTGAAATCATCCTGCTGTTCGTTTCTTACAGAACAGTAATATTCCGTATCATTTATATACCATAATTTATTCAACCATTCTCCATTTGATGGGCATCCATTGTTTCCAGTTTCTTGCCACTACAAAAAGGGCTGTCACAAACAGTTTTGAAGGATCAAAGGGCCTGGAACCAGATATTCCAAAAGGCAAAGGAACTTGGATTACAGGAAGAATAAGCTGTCCATCTAGAATGAGCATTATCTTCCACAGAAGAAGATGGACATTTAATGATATAGATGAATTTCACCTATTCCTAATGAAAAGGCCAGATCTGAACAAAAAATTTGACCTCCAAACACAGAACTCAAGAGAAGCATAAAAAGGTAAAAATGAAAGAACTCTTGAGAACTACATTTTTACTATGGGTATACTTAAAGAATGAGAGTATAATTTGATTTTACTTTGATAATACGAAAAAGAAACTAGAAGTGTAAGGGTTATCATACTGGGGAAAAGAGGGAAAAGGAGATAAAATAAGGTTTTAAAAAAAGGAAGTAAAAATAAGGTAAAATCTCATAAAGAGGCAAAGAAAACCTAATATAATTGAGGGAAAGAAGGGAGGGGGTTAAGCATCATGTGAATCTTATTCTCATCATATTGGGCTCTAAAAGAATATATCAGACACATTTGGTTTCACAGAGAAACTTGTCCCTACTTATAGGGAACTGGGAGGGAAAGGAGGAAAAGAAAAGGATTGACTAATAGAAGGGAAAATAGAAGAATTAGGGGAAAGGTGTAAAAAAAGGGGGGAAGAGCTCTAAAAAGGGGAAGACTGAGGGAGGTGGTCATCAAAAGTAAAATATTGGGGAGGGGGAAAGGGGAAAGGGGAAAGGGGACAGGAAAGAAAAAAAACATAAATTTGGATAAATAAGATGGCAGGAAATACAGAATTAGTTACTTTAAATGTTAATGTGAACGGGATGAACTTCCCATAAAGTGGAAACAGATAGCAGACTGGATTACAAACCAGAATCCAACGGTATGATGTTCAGAAGAAACACATCTAACAGAGTGAAGTTAAAAGGCTGGAGCAGAATCTATTAGGCTTCTTAAAAAAAAAAAAAAAAAAAAAAAGGAGGAGTACCAATACTGATCTCAGATCAAGTAAAAGCAAAGATAGATCTAATTAAAAGAGATAAGGAAGGAAACTATATTTTAATAAAGGGTAACATAGATAATGAAGCAAATAAATACACATAAATTATCAGCATTTTTATATATTACCAACAAAGTTCAGCAGCAAGAGATACAAAAAGAATTCCATTCAAAATAACTGTCAATAGTATAAAATATTTGGGAATCTATCTGCCAAAGAATAGTCATGAACTATATGAACTAAACTCAAAACATTTTCCATACAAATAAAGTCAGATTTAATCAGTTGGAAAAACATCAAGTGCTCATGGGTAGGCTGAGCAAATATAATAAAAATGACAGTACTACCCAAACTAATTTACTTATTTAGTGCCATACCAATCAAACTCCCAAGAAATTATTTTACACATCTAGAAAAAATAGTAACAAAGTTCATTTAGAAGAACAAAAGGTCAAGAATCTCCAGGGAATTAATGAAAAAAAAAAGGCTAATGAGGGAGGCCTGGCTGTGCCAGATCTAAAATTATATTATAAAGCAGCGGTCATCAAAACCATTTGGTACTGGCTAAGAAATAAAGCAATCGATCAGTGCAATAGGATTGGATCACAGGACAAACCAGGCAATAACTATAGAAATCTCGTGTTTGATAAACCCAAAGACCCCAGCTTTTGGGGTAAGTGCTCATTATTCAACAAAAACTGCTGGGAAAATTGGAAACTAAGATGGAAGAAATTAGGGCTCGACCCACACTTAACACCACATACCAAGATAAGATCTGAATGGGTTCATGATTTAGATATAAAGAGTAATATTATAAGCAAATTAGAGGAACATAGGATAGTTTAACTCTCAGACCTGTGAAGAAGGAAGGAATTTGTGTCCAAAGAAGAACTGGAACTCTTAATTGAACACCAAGATATATAATTTTGAATATATTAAGTTAAAAAATTTTTGTACAAACAAAACTAATGCAGACAAGATTAGGAGGGAAGCAATAAATTGGGAAATCATCTTTACATTTAAGGGTTCTGACAAAGGCCTCATTTCTAAAATAAATAGAGAATTGTCTCATATTTGTAAGAATTCACACCACTCTCCAATCAATAAATAATAAAAGGATATGAACAGATAATTTTCAGATGATGAAATTAAAACTATTTCTAATCATATGAAAAGGTGCTCCCAATCACTATTGATCAGAGAAATGCAAATTAAAACAACTCTGAGGTACCACTACACACCTGTCAGATTGGCTAAGATGACAAGAAAAGATAATGATGAATGTTGGAGAGGATTTGGGAAAACTGGGACACTGATACATTGTTGGTGGAACTGTGAATGGATCCAACCATTCTGGAGAGCAATTTGGAACTATGCTCAGTTATCAAACTGTGCTTACCCTTTGACCCAGCAGTGTTTCTATTGGGCCTATATCCCAAAGAGATTTTAAAGGAGGGAAAGGGACCCACATGTGCAAGAATGTTTGTGGCAGCCCTTTTTGTAGTGGCTAGAAACTGGAAACTGAATGGATGCCCATCAATTGGAGAATGGCTGAATAAATTATAATATATGAATGTAATGGAATATTATTGTTCTGTAAGAAACGAACAAGATGATTTCAGAGAGGCCTGGAGACTTGCATGAACTGATGTTGAGCAAAATCAGCAGAACCAGGAGATCATTGTACACAGCAACAACAAGACTATATGATGATCATTTCTGATGGGCATGGTTCTCTTCAACAGTGAGATGTTTCAAACCAGTTCCAGTTGTTCAGTGATGAAGAAACCCATATACACCCAGGGAAAGGCCTGTGGGATCTGAGTCTGGACCACAACATAGCATTTTCACACTCTCTAATGATGTTTGCTTACATTATATTTTCCTTCTCAGTTTTTTTACACCAAAATAAATGTATATATATATATATATATATATATATACACATATTAGATCTGTCAAATATTTTAACATAATTAACATGTGTTAGACTTCCTGATATCTAGGGGAGGGGTGAGGGGTACGAGGGAAAAATTTGTAACACAAAGCTTTACAAGGATCAATATTGAAAAATTACCTATGCATATTTTTGCAAATTAAAAGCTTTAATTAAAAAAAAACAGTTTTGCACACGTGAGTCTGTTTCCCTCCTTTAAGATCTCTTTGGGATACAATCCCAGTAGAGACACTGCTGAATCAAAGGGTATGCACAATTTGATAACTTTTTGAGCATAGTTCCAAATTGCTCTCCAGAATGGCTGGATTTATTCACAAAACATCATTGTCCAAAAATAAAAATTGCAGAGAAAATATGGATCTGTATTGGCAGAGGGAATTCTTCAACAAGAGTGCCTGATGAAATCTCAGGTAAAAGAGAGAGAGACAGACAGAGACACAGACAGAGAGACAAACAAAGAGACAGAGACAGAGAGAGAGAGAGAGTTCGATGAATGGATGGGAGGATGGATGCATGCAACATAGCTAGAACTCTAAAATTAGAGAGGGATTATTTACAATTCCCCAATCAGGCAGAAAAGACTGCAGTGTTAATTATTGATGGGGTGGTACTAAAGGGATAAGGGTGTTGTACCAGCAAATTTCAAATCTTTACTTTCTATCCAATTTTGCAATGAATATATCCCAAATGAAAAACCACCATATCTATATTGTTGCCCTCTTGATTAAACTCTGATATAATTCAGTAAAGAGTGTGGATTCAATTCTTTCCTTCCATTGTATGTGAATCACTTCAATTGGTCTCTCAGAGACCTATCAGCTAAATGAACTAACATAGTGCCCTTGCCACAGGACAGCCAGAGTCTCAGGTTTAAACCTTGATTAGAAAAGATAAGCCTCAGATGTATAGAAAATGCTAGAAGGCAAAAAGGATTTTGCATTTAGATATGAGAAAATTCAGACTTCTTCTGCTTGGTATGTTATTTATGGTTAAATTCTTTCAAGAAAATTATAGCTTACTTTAGCTATTGGAAAATGCTACTTGAACAGAAGCTTATTACTGAAGGGAGAAAAAGAGTATATGGTTCTTATTTCTGAACTAAGGATGTTGAATCATGATTATAAAGAGTGTAATGTCAAAATCCAATTGCTGATAAAATAATTGTCTCAAGACAATTATAATAGGGCAATGATTCATTACTTTTAGGTATGAAGGAAATCTACATTTTTCCTTCTAAAGCTGGAGGAAACTAAATGTCATATAACTTAAAAATTGGAAAGAGTTTTTAAAGGTCATTTGGCCAACCTCTTTGTTTTACAAATGGGGAAGCTGAAACCTGGAGGGTTAGGTGACTTACTCAAGTTGACCCAGCAAGTTAAGTAGGATGCAAAACCAGTTCTGCGTCTCCAAATTCAACACTGTCTACTGTTCTATGCTGCTTCCTGAGGAAGATATACTTCTTGTCCATCAGCAATTTATTCTTCTGGGAAAAGAAGACTCTAACAGGGTGATTCATACTCTTAAGTATGAAGGAAATCTACATATTTTCCTCTCAAGCTGAATAAAACTAAATTTCATCAGTTTTCAATTGGAAGGATTCCTTAGAGGTCATTTGGCCAATTCCCCTCTTTTTACAAATGATGACACTGAGACCTGGAGAGATTATCTAACTTGCCCAGGCTGACACAGTTAGTTGTGTTAGATTCAAAGTCAAATTTTGTGGCTCCAAATTCAAGACAGTCTAGTGCTCCCTGCTGCTTACCTGAAAATTATATGTTTTATGTCTATCAGCAATTCTTTCTTCCAGAAAAAAAAAATTATAAATTCAAGTATTTAAGAGTTATTACTGGAATAGTATACACATGAAGAGCTATCTCATTCCTTCTCACTTTATTTGATGATTGTGAATATTTGCTTTTTGCAACATAAGACAAATTTCTTTCTCTTAAATTCAACTAATATTTATTAATCACCAAACATGTGCATTTATACTGTGGTTTGCATTAAAAGAGATGGAAACTATGTACATATATATACATATATATGTATGTATGTATGTATGTATGTATGTATGTATATCTGTCCCAATTCCTTCACTTTATAGACCAGGAAACAAGTAGAATATCCAGTCAAACAGGTAGCAAAGAACAGAAATGAGATTTGAATTGAGGTTCTCTATAATTGAGTCAATTCTCTTTTACATATGCCACACTGACTCTTAGGTCTGAGCTTTACTTTTAAGGAAATTATACTTATAAGTATAAAGAGACTAATAGATTCATAGGACTATTTGTATAAGGTGCTACCCCTCTCCTACCCCCTTTGAGATTTGGACAGTTTAATGTGTGAAAAGCAGCAGAAGTATAGACAATTTTAAAAGGACCTGAAAGAAGCTTCTCAAAGAAAGTTACTTGGGGAAAAAGACACTTCTAAAAAAATAATAATAAAAATTTTTTTTTTAAATTAGAGAATGATTTAATAGTTTCTTGCTGGGAAAAATGAAAAACAGTTTGGCAGAAATTAGACATAGACAAACATTCCACACTGTATACCAATGTAAAATCAAAATGGATAAATGATTTAGATATAAAGTAAATTAAGGGCCAAGACAAACCCAAGAACTATAGGAACACAATTACAAAATACTTCTCACACAAAGAAAATCATACCTAAATGATTGAAAAAATATCAATTGTTCATGCTAGGCCAAGCTAATAAATAAAATGAAAATCCTGCCTAAATTGGTCTACTTGTTCAGTGCCATATCAATCAAACTGCCAAAATATTATTTTATTGAACTAGAAAAAATAATGGCAAAATTCATCTGGAAGGAAAAAGGTCAAGAATATTAAAAAAATAATGAAAAAAAAATACAATGGATAAAGGCTTAGTAGTATCAAACCTAAAACTATATTATAAAGCAGCAAGAATCCAAACAATTTTGTACTGACTAAGAAATACAGTGGTGGATCAGTGGAATAGATTAGATACACACAACACAATAATCAAAGCCTATAGCAATCTAGTATTTGATAAAGCCTCAAACTGGATCTTCTGGAATAAGAACTCACTATTTGACAAAAATTGCTGGAAAAATTGGAAAATAATATGTCAGAAACTTGGCATAAACCTACATCATAAACCAAAATAAGGTCAAAATGGATACATGATTTGGGTATAAAGATGATACCATAAACAAATTAAGACAAGAAGGGATAATTTAACTATCACATCTTTGGAGAAGGGAGGAATTTATGACCAAAGAAGAACTAAAGAACACTATGAAAAGCAAAAGGGATAACTTTGATTACATTAATTAAAAAGCTTTTATACAAACAAAACCAAAAGTAACAAGAGTAAAAGGGAAATACCAAGCTGGGGGAAAAATCTTTACAATCTGTGTTTCTGATAAAGGTTTCATTTATAAAATATATAAAGAATTGTGTTAAATTTATAAGAATACAAGTCATTCCCCAATTTTTGATAAATGGTCAAAGAATATGAACAGATAATTTTCAGATGATGAAATGAAAGCCATCTATAGTTAAATGAACAAATGCTCTAAATCACTATTGATCAGAGAAATGCAAATTAAAACAACTCTGAGATACCAGGTCATACCTCTCAGATTGGCTAAGATGACAGGAAAAGATAATGATAAATGTTGGAAGGGGTGTGAGAAAACTGAGATACTAATGCATTGTTGGTAGAGTTGTGAACTGACCCAACCAATCTGGAGCACAATGTGGAACTATGTCCAGGGGACTATAAAACTGTGTATGCCCTTTGGCTCAGCAGTGCTATTACTGGGTCTGTATCCCAAGGAAATCATAAAGGAGGGGAACACACATATGCAAAAAATGTTCATAGCAGCTCTTTTTGTGGTGGCAAAGAATTGGAAGATGAGTAGATGCCCATCAATTGGGGAATGGCTAAACAAATTGTGGTACATGAAGGTAATGGAATATTATTGTTCTTTAAAAAATGATGGACAAGCTGATTATAGAAAGACCTGAAAAGATTTACATGAACTGATGCTGATTGAAACAAGCAGAACCAGAAAAACATTGTACACAATAACTGCAAGAATGTTCAATGAAAAGATTTGGTTCTTTTCAGTGGTTCAGTGATCTAAAGCAACTCCAATAGACTTTGGAAAGAAAATGCCATCTACATCCAGAAAAAAAGAACTAAGGAGATGGAATATAAATCAACACCTGCTATGTTCTCTTCTTTTTTCTGTTTTTTTTTTTAACTCTCTCCCATTGTTTTTCCCTTTGACTCTGATTTTTCTTTCCCAACATAATTCAAAAAACAAGTGTATTAAAAAATAAACTTACTATAATAAATAAATTAAGGGAGTGTGGGAAAAATTTATCTATCAGACATATATAAGGGAAAGGATTGTGAGCAAACAGAGGGGATTATGAGAAATAAAATAGATCATTTTAATTTAATGAAATTAAAAGATATTTGCACAAACAAAACCACTGAAGCCAAAATTAGGAGGAAAACTATAAACTGGGTGGAGGGGGAGATGTGCAGTAAGTTTCTCTGATAAAGACCTCATTTCTTAAATATAACTGAGTCAAATGTATAAAAATAAGAGCCATTCTTCAACTGATACTTGAATAAAGGATATTAACAGATAGTTGTCAAGAAATCAAATCTGTGAATAGTCATGTGAAAAAAATGTTCAAAATCACAATTAATTAGAAAAATACCAACTAAAATAACTCAGATATCACCTCACATCAATCAGACTGACTTAAATTACACAAAAGGAAAATTACAAATGCTGAAGGGCATGTGGAAAAATTTGGACAATAATGTATTATTGATGAAGTTGTAAACTAGTCCAACCATTCTGAAGAACAATTTGGAACTATGCTCAAAGCACATCAAAAATTGTGTATACTCTTTGATGCAGCAGTAGGACTAAGTCTGTATCCTAAAGAGATTAAAGGAAAATGAAAAGGATCTATTTATACAAAAATATTTATAGCAACTAATTTTTTAGTGGTATGGAATTGGGAATAGAGGGACTATCCATCAATTAAAGAACGACTGAATGAGTTGTGAAATGTAATTTCAATGTAATACTATTGTACTATAAGAAATGATAAGTAGAATGGTTGCAGAAAAATCTGGGAAGACATATGAACTATTGCAAAATGAAGTAAGGAGAATCTAGAGAACAATGTACATAGTAACAGATATATTATAAGGAGGATCAATGATGATCAAGACAATGATTCAAGACAATTCCAAAGGGCTCATAATAAAAATGCTATCCACCTTAAGAGAAAGAATTGATTATCTCTGTATACAAATTTAAGCATATTTATTTTTTTTAAATCTTTATATCTACTTTTATTTTGTGTTTTCTTTTGTAGCATAGCTAATATGGAAATATGTTTTATATGACCTCACATGAATAATAAAAAATCCTTTTCAAGGAGTGGGGAGGAACAGAGGTTGTAGGGAGAGAATTTTGAATTCAAAATTTCTAAATATTGATTGTTAAAGGGTTTTTGCCATGTATTTGGAAAATATTTAACAAAATAAATAAAAATAATTATTTTTAGAAAAGGAATTATTGGTGGCATTTTGACATTTCTTTAAAAATAAAAAACACACACATGAATAAAAGTTTCTAATCTATACTTGTGAGTAGGAGGGTTATACCATCCCTAATAGAATTATACCTAGGATTCTGAAAATGAGATGTAGCCCACTTTGTTAAACATTGCTAACTTTCCAATATGATTGTAGTTTGAAGAGAGTGACCAATACAATTGAGGGGTGGGGAGTTGCAGGGGAGAAGGAAGACACAGAAAGCAATTGGGATAGAAAAGAAAAAGACAGACACCGAGAATTAAATACAAAGACAAAGACAAAGAGGCAAAGAGAAAGTCTAGAGAAAAGTGATTTAATATATATCCAATTATATTATAATATTGAAACTAAATCTCCAAGACACTAAATGAGTTGTCCAAAATTATATAAATAATAAATAACAGAACTGGGATTATAAAATAATCATAAGTACAAAAATAAATTCATTTGAACTTAATAATGTCCCTGTGAGGTAGTCAAGGTTTGTAATTTTTTTTCTGTAGTTTTCAGGAGAAGAAATTAAGGTTTAAAATATGAGTAAGTTAGCCAAGGTCACAAAGCTAATAAATGCCAGACTTGAACCTAGTTTCCTACCTCTACATGTATAATCTTTTTCCATTAAGCTTACATTTAGCATTTCACCATTACAAAGCAGTTTCATACACATTATATATTTTGAGCCTGAAAACAACCCTACATGTTAGACAGTGCTGAATTATAATCCTCATTTTTTCAGATAAAGAAGTGGAAGGTACATCCTGAATGCTGTGAGAGAGGTAGAAAGAGGAAGACATAGCTTCCTAGGACTAACAGGGACCCCTGATGTTCCAATTTCAGGGTGTTGTAAATCACCCAGGTATATAGTATGCTGGACCACAGGTAGCATAAGCCAGAGCTCAGTGAAAATTGTACGTGTTTATAACATTTTTGCTTCCCGCAGTCCACCAGAGCTGAAGCTACCCTTCCAAATAAAGGAGAATTTGGCTCAGTGCATATGTCAAAACATTTAAGAAACAAGCAAATCACCCTACTTTATTTTAATTAAATGAAATGAAAACTCATTTTTCCCCTGAATTCTATGTGCTGATGCCTGCTGCTGGGTTTTATAATAGAATTCTATCTGGATTTGGGGCTGCCAAGCCACTTAGAGACTATAGTAGATACTATAATTTAGTAAGAAATTGATAACATGAACAGCTGTAGGAAGGTCTGGCACAAAAAGGAGATTCTAGTTATAGCATGCTCTATTACCTACTAAAACAGAAGGAACCACAGCAGTACTAATGGTTGGAAGATGAGAGGGTATATAGCACCTATACAATAGTCAATAACATAAAATGTCAATTCTTATTCAGCCCTATTCAACCAACTATGCATGATTTCTCCTGAAATTACTACTCTAGGCTAGATGATTTCTTCATTAGATTTCTTATTGCCACCTCTGCCTGGTGTTAAACCAGGGGTGAATAATGGTTGCCCTGAAGCATCATAAAACATATCCTCCTAGCTAACTTCTCCCTGTAATGACAGTGAGAACACTGATTAGCTGCACGGTATTACTACTATGGATTGCAGCTGGCAAACAAATTCACTTGCATTATTCAAGGTGATTAGAAGGAACCAGAAAAAAAAATGGTTTCTGTCATCACTTTTGAAATTTAAAATGTGTATAAAACCTTAACTGCCAATAAAATCCTAACCTCATATTTCAATATGAGAAGTGACCCTTAGTTCTCAAAGGCAATGTCACTAGAGCACAACTTCTATCAACCAGAAAGACTTCAAGTATAAAGTCTACAGTTAGGCTAAATGTTTGCTATCCAAAGACCAGCTTGGCTAGATTTTAAGAGACTGATCAAAATAAAATCTAAATAAATAAAATACTAAATAAAATGTAATTTCGAGCATGAAATCCCACAGGAACATTGGATGCTATTATTTATCAAGATTATAATCTGAAGCTGTGGAGGAAGTGTTTGCACTATGTATCTCATATATATGTATATATATACACTACGTATACATACACACATATATTATGTATATATATATATATCATATTGACTTTATTTGAGACATAGAGTAGTCTTCAAGTTTCTGAGTACATTTTCACATGCTTTTGAGAGATCCAATCATTAAATTCTGTCTCTTAAAATAAAAATTCAAGTTTGATTTGATCTTTTTCTAAAAGGCCATTTCCTACAAGTAATATATGTTTTTAATGGAATGAAATGATGATGGCAAAGTACATTTTTCAGTTCTTGCCCATTTCCAGTCCTATACTTTATATTTTTACAATTTGCAATATTAATGCATTTCTAATGGAGAAAAGCAAATCCTTTTAGCAAAAAGTCTTTGAAAGTGATTTTTTCTCAAAAATTTAAATATAGAAACAATAATTAGAATCTTTTCAATGGAAATAGTAGTATCTTCCTCCCTCACATCCTGCACAATGCTATGTATATATTAGAACCTCAATATTTAATGAATTTAGATAGGAATTATTATAAATTAATACTATGTGATAATAATAAGGTATACATTTTAAAAGAATTTCTTCACCTTTATACATAATAAAGAATCATAGATTCAAGTACTTTAGTTATCCACTTTTCATCCAACAAAAGACTTCTTTTTATAACAATAACAACAATAACTCACATTTATATGATGAATTAAAACTGGCAAAATGTTTTCCTTACAATGTTGAGGTAGGTAATCTTTTATTGAGAACTATAATAATGAGATATTTACTATAACATATGCATACACACATACATATATATGTGTAAGCATGTATATATATATCTTTATATACATATATTTATTTATAAAGTTCTCTGGCCAATTATATTAAAGTGGACCACAGAATCCCCTGAAATCTAGCCACAGACTTTTTATGCATTTATGGGCCCTAACTTAAGAAATCCTGCTCTTTAGTTATCAATTAATCATAAAGAAATATTTCTTGATTATTTAGGTCCAAGGTATTGTAGTAGATGCTAAAGATATAAAGATAAAAAAATAGAAGTCTCTGCCTTTGAGAAGCTTATATTTTATAAGATAAGACATTTATAATTATATGAAATCAATACAAGATGATTTGGGGAGAAAGCAAAACAAATGGAGAATGAGAAAATATTTCATAATTTTTTTTGTCCTATGTACTGCATTTTGAAAGAAATGAGAGATTGCAAGTTGTAGCAATAAGAAGGAAGTATATTCTAAGACTAGGGGACAATCAGTACAAAAGCATATAGAAAATAAATGGATCGTGTGCAAAGAATAGGAAAACAAATCTGTCTTAGCCAATAAATATATAAATAGGAGTTATTATGATAATGCTGAAATAATGCTGAAAAAAAAGTAGATTGGGATCAAGTTGTGAATGACTTTAAATACCAAATAGAAGAATTTATATTCAATTCTAGAATTAATAAGAAGCCCCTGACTTATGACATGGTTAGGCCTGTGCTTTAACGAAATCACTTTGGCAGCTGCATAAAGAAAGGACAAATGAGAAGAAAGACTTGAGTTAGGGATACTAATTAGGAGACTATTACAATAACATAGGTGAAAGATGATAAAGAACAGAGATGGGGTCATGGTCCATACTAAGTATGATTTAAAAAAAAAAGTGGGTGAATGTATTATGAAAGTGGAAATGACTTGGCAATTGGTTAATTATGTCAAAGATTTACAACTGAATGATTATATAAAGTGAGAGAGAATTAAGTGTTTAAGATGATAACAAAGATATGACCGGATAGATATTATCCACAACAGAAATAGAGAAGTTAAGAAAATAGGTGGATTTTGTGGTGGAAGAAGATTTTTTTTGACATGTTGCATTTATAACAATGTGTTCAAAATGACCTGGTGATGCAAACTAATAATAGTCATCTTCATAGAAGAGTAATTAAGTCCATAGATTATAAGGACATTGTCAAGCAAGAAGGTGTAAAAAAAAAAGATGAGACAAGATAGAGCTTAACGTTATGATGCATCCATTATTATATATTATGGTATTGCTGGAAATCTAACAAGGAAACTGAGATGTAAAAGACAGGTAGTCTTGGTTTTCCAAGAGAATGCAGAGTCATGATAACCCAGAGATGAGAGAATATCCAAGAAAGAGTAGGCAATAGCATCAAATGCTACAAAGGAATACATATTGATGATATATATCAATTGTCAAATACATTTGGTAATTAAGTAATCACTGGTAAATTCAGAGGTAACAATTTCAGTTAAATAATGAAGCCAAAAACCAGATTAACAAGAGGAGAGAAAGTAGGTGGGACAAGCATAGACTGATTTTTCTAAGAGTTATAGATATGAAAGGAAAATTATAGAATGATAGCTTGAGGGTCTGATCCTGCACTTTGCTATTCCCACAAGACATTGCATCATGACAGGTGTGAGCCTTCATAATAACACTATAAGCAAAAAAAAAAAAATAGGGATTTATGGGGTGACAGAATCAACAGAATTTCAGAGTTGCTATTTAGTAACCTCAAATTCATTTGTCTTTTAAGGAGATTCCAATCTTTTAGGATAGTAACATAAATCTGGATTCCTAGATAAATGTCTTAGGCAAAAGACAGCACTGAGCAAAGGAATATGAAAATTGTCTTAGTTTATATATTACTGTGAGTACTTTATGTGCTTGCTGCATCATTTATGGGTTTCAGTCAGGCCTCAGAATTTTCTACATTTTTTTGTGGAATGAAAAAAACATCCCTGTACTCTATATTAAATGTTTCTTTGAGTGTTTTTATATGATCTTTACCCAAAACTCTAAAATATATATAGATACCTTGATATTAGGTGAATTTAGAAATTTTACCAAAAGAAATTCTAGAGGGAGCAAAATAGTCAAAAGGAAAATTATTTAGGTAAGCTTCCCCTAATATTTGTTCCATCTTGAGTAATTCCATAACCCTAAGACAGTGGACTATAGGTTAAATGATGATAAGCAAGTCTTCTATAAATATGTCCAAGGAATTTTAAACCCCTATAGAATAATGACACAAATAAAGGACAAAGTTCCATAGTGCATCACTAGAGACTTCCCTTTATATTGACATTGATCTTTTAATTAAATTCTGGTGAATAAGGACTTAGGAAATAAAGCAGTGATCAATAGGAATCAGCATGGAGTTACAAAAACAAATGACAAACTAATCCTATTTCCTTTCTTTCCTTTCTTTCCTTTCTTCCTTAAGATCGAAAACTTACATTTGGAATTGTTTTTGTTGTTCAGTGAAGCCTAACTCTTCATGATCTCAACCACAGCATATCATTACTATCCATGGAGTTTTTATAGCAAAGATATTGGAGTTATTTGCCATTTCCTTCTCCAGTGGATCAAGGCAAACATGTTAAGTGACTTGCTTGGTTCACACAGGTAACAAGTGTTTAAGGCCAGATCTGAATTCAGGCCTTCGTGACTCTATATCCAATGCTCTATCCACTGAGCTACCCAGTTTCCTCATTAATCAAGGACTTTAGAGTGCTAATAGCATGATTTAAATACTGTGAGATTCTTAAAACATTTGTCCTTTTTCTCCATCACTCTGAAACTATCACTGCAGAAACTGAAATGATCTACAGAAGATTAAGGACAGCTTTCAATTGGTTTTTGTTTCATGATTTGCCATCACTATTTCAGTATTATATGTTGATTGGCTTTTCTTTACATAGCTAGGTTGGTCCTTCAAATTTGCATTACTTTTGGGATGCGCACACATTTTAATAAAATTTGCAAGGGATCTTATGATTTACAGGAAGAATTTCTTTCACAGAGACCATATTTTAAACCCTAATCAAACTGGCTCTTATGGATTAGTCAACAATAGATTCCAGACCAATCCCATTTTTTGGCCTGTGATTGCCTTAGAGTGAATAGCTGGTATATTTTGGCCAGAAACCTTGAGAGTCTTCCCTTCCATATTTCCTTTTTTTTTTTTTTTTTTGGCTAGGTAAGAAAAGCCATTCTTTCTCTCATTTCTAACCTAGCCTGGAACTAGGAATTTTTGGAACTAGGAACGAGGAAAGACAAAAGATGTCTTTGGGGGTTAGCACCAAATGATGAGATTGTAGGCATCAAATACTATAGTTTGGACATGTGAAGAATTCACAATGGCCATTCTATTTGGCAAAAGATAGGTTTGTTTAAGAGAAGAGGTTACAGGCAAAATGAAGAGATACAATAGACACTAGGAGTGGGTAAAAATGAAATAGAATTGGGAGACCATATAGTTAGCAAGAAAAATGGTTTTTACAATTCATGATGGAAAAGATAAATTTCCTAGTGGAACTCATAATTTATTAGGAGAAAAAAACCATCCCATGAGGTTGGAGTATGCCCTTAGCTGGTAAACTAAATAACAAGATTTATCATCTTAAAAGAATTAGTTATGCATAAGAAGGAGAAAAGGATGGTAGGATAAGAGGAGAGATACCACATTGTATGAGAGAGGGGTAAGGAGAAAGACACCTCTAGAAGGAGTGCTGTGATGGACTATAACCCAAAAGGAATTCAGCAAAGATGGCATGAGCCATGGACAGATCTATAGGGGGAAATTCAAACTCAGGGTTTTGACATAACTTGGATTTCTAGCCAGACACAACAAAGTGGTGTTTCCCATGACCTCCACAGAAAGTAGGATTATGAGACTAAACTGATTTTAATCACTGCCCTTCCCTGCCCAACCCAGGGAGCAATCCATCAATATTTCATTCTTTCTCTACCAACTGCACCCAGTTATTCAGGAACTCATCACAAGGAGTGAAGAATTGCCTGAAGCAAGCTGGTCCAGATTGGAAATGAAGAAGATTAAAGTTCCTATGCTAGTCAGTAGTGGTATCAGGTTTATAAATGGAATACAACATTTGAAAATATGATAATGGAAATTAGTTGGAAAATATAATTGAAATGAACAATACATAAAAAGTCCATGAACAAGATGAAATAGAAAATATAGCAGCTGGATGGATAACAAAATCCAGGGGCCCTTTGGTTGGCTGAGTTGAGTAATCATGTCAAAATTTGGACAATTCAGTTCCAGGGCAGAGAGCAAGGCCAAGAAGATCTTGGAATGCAATGACAAGGATTATTGTAAAGCCTGTTGGTCTTCCATCTCACTGTAAGGTATAGAGCTATTTACTCCAAAGTCGTCTAAGTCATATGAACAGTCAAAGAATCCATATGAGTTTGGAGTAGCTGAGTTCAGGAGTAGAGGTAAAGGGAAGGCAAAGGAGAAAGGGCACATCTATTGGTAGCAGACCTTTCCTGTTGCCTGGACAGGTCATATCGGTTTTAAACTTATATACTTAGCCACTCACTCACATGCACAAACACATTGTGTGTACATGTATATGTATACATGTATATACATATATGTGTATATATGTATATGTGTATATGTATACATACACATACATACACACACATATTGTATTGGTGCCATGTTAAATTCAGAGAAAAGGTATTTTTATATCCCAAAGTTTATGAAATTGCATTACCTTATAAATAAATTCAAATTTATATTTTCTTCCCATAAGTACAGTATTTATTAATTCAGTTATTTATAATGGGTAGATGTAGTCTAAGAAGGGCAGCAAAGATAAATCACCAAATTATTATAGAAAAAATGTTATCTAAAAGAAAATCAGATTCAGTTTTTTTAATCGTGACCAACATTTGAGAAATGGCACATCTGATTTATCAAACAATTTAAAATGATAATTTTTTGTGATGTACTTCATTTTGTTAAACTGATAAGTTTATTTGTCTCAGTTTCATTTAACTGTATTGAGAGACTTTGGAAAGTCTTAGAATCACCATATGTAATTAAAATTATCAGCTTTCTTATAAGAGAATGATAAAGATCATTAATTTTACAATAGCCAAAGAGGTTGGAATTCTATAAAGCCATTTAACAAAGCTAATGAACCAAGCCAAACAGGCCAGGGTGAGTGGAAACATAGGCAGATCAACTATGAACCACATTTGAAATGCACAGTCTACTTGCAATGGTTTAGGTTTAATATGGTTACTAAATTAATTTTTCATATGTTGAAAGGAAATTCTTATATTCACATATGATGCAAATAATCATCACTTTTACATAATATTCTATACTTGCCTTTAAATGAATGATGTAACATTTAGTAATAAACATGCAAGCAGTCTTTTCAAGAATATACAGTATAAAGTATGGGGACACACATCCTTAGCCATACAAATATAAAATAGTAAATAGTGAACAGATGTTGGCAGTGCTTTTTTTCCCCTTTTATTCTTTCCATTAAATAGAATATCTAGTAAAAATATCTAGTAAAAATGTTTGGCAAAATAGCAGAGTATCTTTTTTAGCTACAAATCTTTCTAAACAATCAAAAAAATCACAAAGTGATTATAAAAGAAATCAAAATAGAATAATTAAAAGTGATTCTACAAGATAAAAGACATAAATTCCACAAACAGATCAATCTTGTTTATATTAAGTTCATTTTGCCAGTAAGATACAAAGTAAAAAATTCCAAGAATTAATATCATAGAACATAATCACTTGAAATTTAGCATTCTAAATACTAATGCTACACTGCAATCCACATGCAATTTTATGCTTCCCCATGTGCCTATATGCATTTATACAAAATCATTATGAGATATACATGCTGAGGGCATCTTGCACATAGGATATTAGAAGGAACAGCTAGACTTTTCTAAGTTACATTTTACAATTAACTGTATCTTTACCATCACACACTTGACTGAAAGATGTAGAGAATATAAGATCTCATTATGCTAGCTGTTTATTATTGATCAAGCAAAATCATTTCACTTAGCATAGCAAACTCCTTACTTGAAAGCTATCTTTGAACAAAATGTCTCCTGTGCACACATTCAAATAATCTAATATCTTTTGAAATATATAAAAATAAATAAACATATTCTACAACTATCTGGCAAACATAAAACAAACATCAGGTAATAAATAAAACAGGGGCAGAGTATGTTTGTCTCTCATGTTTGGCACTGATTGAAGAGACACAGTAAAAAGTTCAAATTAAAGGGGATTCCCTGTGATAGGTACAACTGGCAGAAAGTATTTTGCTGGTATATTAAAATTTAGCACCTAGAACAATCTCTTGGGAAAAATTCTTATACACACAAAAGAGTTTGCTCTAACCATCCATACAAGAAAGACTAAGTGGATAAAGTTCTTTTTAACCCACATTATAACATTTTAGATATTATAACATTATCCGTTTAAATGAACAAGTTACAGAGCTTTCCTTGAGTGTATATATTTGCAACAGTAGGTACAAATATCCAACAAGATGAACTGAATTGGCTCAAGAAATTCTTCTCTCAGAGACAAAGGTCCTTCTTTTTAATATAAGTATTCTGCCCTTATTGTTTTACTTATAATTGTGAAACAGGGAATAAAATAGTGTCTGAAGAATTGAAAATGATGGAAAAGTACATAGTAGATATGAGATTATAGCATTTAATCAGTGAAGAACTTGGAAGAGCAGACATAAAAGATCTCACTAGATGGTCATATGATGAAGACAACAGATAGCAGATGGGCATCCTCATTACTTCATGAATACTCTTATGTTATCAAGAGAAAGTGAGGGAGAGGCAGCTAGGTGGCGCAGTGGATAGAACACCAGCCCTGAAGTCAGGAGGACCTGAGTTCAAATCTGGCCTCAGACACTTAACATTCCCTAGTTGTGTGACCCTGAGCAAGTCACTTAACCCCAATTGCCTCAGCAAAAAGAGAAAGTGAGGGAGTCCTCCTTTATGTTCACTTAAATAAAGCTCTAAATAAGATGGTCAAATGTTAGTCATTTATTACGTGAATTATGGGAGAAAATATTCATTGTTATATTGCAGTTCTATATATACGTGTGTGTGTACGTAGTGTTTCTGGATTTTGTTGTTCTGAGAAGGGTAAAATCTTTATCTTACCCAAGCATGTCTGTTCATTCCTTTTCCCCCAATTTTTAAACATTTTTATGACAAGTTTTCAGTTCCAAATTTCATCCTTCCCTTTCTCCTTCCCCACCTTCTTCCCTGAGGTTGCAAGTTATCACTTTATAGGTTATACATGTGAAATCATGTAAAACATTTCCATATTTGTCATTTTGTATAAGAAGACTCAAATAAAATTTAAAACATGAAAGTGAAAAATAGCATTCTTCAATCTGTATTAAATCAATATTGGTTATTTTTCTAGAAGTAGATAGTGTGCTTCAGATAATCATTTTAGATTGTCTTGGATCGGAATGCAAGGATGGTTCAATATTAGAAAAACTATTAACATAATTGACTACATTAATAACCAAATTAACAAAAAAAAATATGATAATCTCAATAGATGCAGAAAAAGCATTTGATAAAATCCAACATCCATTCCTATTAAAAACATTAGAGAGTATAGGAATTAATGGACTTTTCCTTAAAATAGTCAGTAGCATCTATTTAAAACCATCAGCTAGCATCATATGTAATGGTGATATACTGGAACCATTCCCAATAAGATCAGGGGTGAAACAAGGTTGCCCACTATCACCATTACTATTCAATATTGTATTAGAAATGCTAGCCTTGGCAATAAGACAAGAAAAAGAGATTAAAGGAATTAGAGTAGGTCATGAGGAAACCAAATTATCACTCTTTGCAGATGATATGATGGTCTACTTAAGGAACCCTAGAGAAACAACTAAAAAACTATTAGAATTAATCCACAACTTTAGCAAAGTTGCAGGATACAAAATAAATCCACATAAATCATCAGCATTTTTATACATCACCAACAAAATGCAACAGCAAGAGATACAAAGAGTAATTCCATTCAAAATAACTATTGATAGTATAAAATATTTGGGAATATATCTGCCAAGAGAAAGTCAGGATCTATATGAGCAAAACTACAAAACACTCTCCACACAAATAAAGTCAGATCTAAACAATTGGAAAAACATCAAGTGCTCTTGGATAGGTCGAGCGAATAAAATAAAGATGGCAATACTACCTAAACTAATCTATCTATTTAGTGCTATACCAATCAAACTCCCAAGAGATTATTTAACTGACCTAGAAAAAATAACAACAAAATTCATCTGGAAAAGCAAAAGGTCAAGAATTTCAAGGGAATTAATGAAAAAAAATGCAAATGAGGGTGGCCTAGCTGTACCAGATCTAAAACTATATTATAAAGCAGCGGTCACCAAAACCATTTGGTACTAGCTAAGAAATAGAGTAGTGGATCAGTGGAAAAGGTTAGGTTCACAGGACAAAATACTCAATGACAATAGTAATCTAGTGTTTGATAAACCCAAAGACCCCAGTTTTTGGGATAAAAACTCACTATTTGACAAAAACTGCTGGGATAATTGGAAACTAGTATAGAAGAAATTAGGCATTGACCCACACCTAACACTATATACCAAGATAAGGTCAAAATGGATTCATGATCTAGGCATAAAGAATGATATTATAAACAAATTAGAACAATGTAGGATGGTTTACCTCTCAGACCTGTGGAGGGGGAAGGAATTTGTGACCAAAGAAGAACTAGAGGTCATCATTAATCACAATATAGATAAGTTTGACTATATCAAATTAAAAAGTTTTTGTACAAACACAATGAATGCAGACAAGGTTAGAAGGGTAACAGTAAACTGGGAAAATATTTTTACATCCAAAGGTTCTGATAAAGGCCTCATTTCTAAAATATATAGAGAATTGACTCAAATATATAAGAATTCAAGCCATTCTCCAATTGATAATGGTCAAAAGATATGAACAGACAATTTTCAGGCAAAGAAATTGAAACTATTTCTGGTCACATGAAAAGGTGCTCCAAGTCACTATTGATCAGAGAAATGCAAATTAAGACAAGTCTGAGATACCACTATACACCTGTCAGATTGGCTAAAATGTCAGGAAATGATAATGATAACTGTTGGAGGGGATGTGGGAAAACTGGGACACTGATACATTATTGGTGGAACTGTGAACGGATCCAACCATTCTGGAGAGCAATTTGGAACTATGCTCAGTTATCAAACTGTGCTTACCCTTTGACCCAGCAGTGTTTCTATTGGGCCTATATCCCAAAGAGATTTTAAAGGAGGGAAAGGGACCCACATGTGCAAAAATGTTTGTGGCAGCCCTTTTTGTAGTGGCAAGAAACTGGAAATTGAAAGGATGCCCATCAATTGGAGAATGGCTGAATAAATTATGGTATATGAATGTTATGGAATATTATTGTTCTGTAAGAAACGACCAACAGGAGGATTTCAGAGAGGCCTGGAGAGACTTGCATGAACTGATGCTGAGTGAAATCAGCAGAACCAGGAGAACTTTATACACAGCAACAAGACTATACGATGATCAATTTTGATGGACATGGTTCTCTTCGACAATGATGTGATTCAAACCAGTTCCTATTGTTCAGCGATGAAGATAGTCATATACATCCAGAGAGAGGCCTGTGGGAACTGAGTGTGAACCACAACACAGGATTTTAACGCTTTCTATGAATATTTCCATGCATTTTGTTTTCCTTCTTAGGTTGTTTTTTTTCTTCTTCTCTTTCTAGATCTGATGTTTCTTGTGCACTAAGATAACTGTATAGAGATGTATACATGTATTGTATTTGTCATATAATTTATCCTATTTAGCATGTATTAGATTACCTGTCATCTAGGGGTAGGGGGTGGGGGGAAGGAGGGGAAAAGCTTTGGAAAAAAAAGTTTTTTCAAAGGTCAATGTAGAAAAATCACTCATATGTTTGGTAAATAAAAAGCTTTATTATTGCAAAAAAAATAGATTGTCTTGGATCATCATATTGCTGAGAGTAGCTAAGTCATTCACAACTCTTCTTTGAACAATATTACTATTACTATGCACAACATTCTCCTGGTTCTGTTAGCTTCCTAATGCATCAATTTATATAAGTCTTTCCAGGTTTTTCTGAAATCATTCCACTTGTCATTTCTTACAGCACAATGATATTCCATTATAATCATATACCATAGCTTGTTTAGCCATTACACAATTGATGGGTATCCCTTTCATTTCCAATTCTTAGTCAATTCCAAAAGAGCTGCTATAAATAATTTTGTACAGATAGGTCCTTTTCCCTTTTGAGGGGATGTCTTTAGGATATATACTTAGCAGAGAGATGGCTAGATCAAATACGGATGCACAGTTTTCTGGGTATAAATTCAAATTGATCTCTAAAATGGTTGGATCAGTTCAGAGTTCCATCAACAGTGCATCAGTGAACCAGTTTTTCAACACCACCTTCAACATCTAATATTTTCCCTTTTTTTTCTCATATTAGCCACTCTGCTAAGTGTGAGGTGGTACCTCACAGAATTATTTTAATTTCCATTTCTCTAATGAATTCTTCTCAATTAAATGATTTAGAGCACTTTTATATGACTGGAAATAACTTTGATTTCTTTATTTGAAAATTGCCTATTCTTATCCTTTGACCATTTATCAAATGGGAAATGACTTGTATTTTTATAAATGTTATGCAGTTCTTTACATATTTGAGAAAAGAGGCTTTTATCAGATAACCTGTGAAAATTTCCCCACGGTTTTATATTTTCTTTATAATTTTGGGTGTAGTAGTTTTGTTTGTGCAAAACAATTTTATGTAATCAAAATCATCTATTTTACATTTTGTAATGCTCTCTATATCTTTTTTTCTATCCATGTCTATCTATTCCTAATAAGAAATCAACTCCATTATGCTAGGGGCAGCTAATAGCACAGTGGTTAGAAAATAGACCCTGAGTCAGGAAGACCTGATTTCAAATCCAGCTTCAGAAACTTACTAGTTATGTGACTATGGGGAAGTCACTCAACCCAGTATACCTCTGTTTCCTCATCAGTAACATGAATTGTACAAGAAAATGGCAAACCACTCCAGTATCTTTATCAAGAAAGTCTCAAATTGGTTCAAGAAAAATTGGACAGTACTGAAATGCCTAAGGAACAAAATGATGAAAATGTGACTAGAGTTCAGTAAAATTTTTCAAGTTCATGCAAGTAGCTAGTTTCTGATATCTTTTAAGACAAGGGCTACTTGATAAATTCACACTAGCTACATTCTTCAAATTATGAGGTGGTAAAATTATATATTATGAAGAGGGAACTTTAGAATAGAAATTCAATGATTCTGAGCATGGTAGAGAACTTGACACTTCCTCAGAACACCCCACTCAATAATAGTCATAACCACTAGTGGGAGCATAAGGATTTCTAAGTTCTCTTTTTTGTTGAATTATATAATAAATTTGTAAATAATCTCTATATAACAAGGGATTTATTCTCATTAAGTAATTTATCTGACATATGGTTTATCTTTCTTGAATATGGTAATATGTGGTAAATTACAAGGTCTGTTATTGTCCAATCATTTCAATCATGATGTTCAAATCTTTATTAACCCATCTGGGGTTTTCTTAACAAAGAGACTGAAGTGGTTTGCTATTTCCTTCTCCAAATCATTTTACAGAAAAAAAGTAAGGAAAATGGGATTAAGTGACTTATCCAGCATCTGAGGTCAGATTTGAACTCAGGAAGATAGGTCATCCTGACTTTAGGATTCGCACTCTATTGTACTACATGGGTGCTCAAATTACTACACTTAGCTTGCTCTAAGGTTGATGATCAATGAAATTCCCATTTCCTCTATTGGCTGCTGATCAATTGTTAAGCAAGGCCATTAGTGATACTAATCTTCCATATTGGTTTTCTTTTGCACTATTGTTTCCACCTGACTGTTCAACTATTTTAGTACTCATTTTTATGTTACATTTTTTCACTGAACTTTCCATAGTTGAACACAATTTTAATAACCAATTTTCACTGTAATTTACATTTTTCTTTCTTAAGAAAATTCTGTTTTTGAAATATTTTGAGAAGTAAAAGAGATTAAAAAAAACATAGATCCTGTGAATCCTAATACTTGTGATTGTTTTTCTTGCTTTTACATATTTTACTTATTTTTATTTTTTTTTACTTATTTTATTCCCTTGATAAGACCATAATTCTAGCAAGAAGATAGAATAGGACAAAAGGTTATTTTTTTTTCTAAATCCACATGAGAAAACCTGTAAAGCTAAAATCTGCTGCATTTCTATAACCTGTGAATCAAACCTAAAGCCAGGTTCCCTATCAGGAACAAAACAGCACATTTTTTTCAATGACTGCCAAAAACTTGTCAAGTCTGCCAGCTCTTCACTCCTTCTCCCTGTTTCATCATCATTTATAGAAGAAAAAAACCACAGAATATATGCTATTTCCTTGAATATATATATGAAAACACTTTGTTGCTTGAGGGACAGTATTTTTTTAACATGCTGACATTTATTTCTTCTTTTGCCATTTTGTATTTATTACTTGTCTCCTCTTATTTTTATTGCCTCACTAATCTTCCCCCTTAGCAGATCCTTTACATTTTATTAGAAGTCCTCAGAATTTTTTCTGAAAGCTACTTTTTATATCCCTGTTGAATTAAATTGGCCTCAGTTGTTCTTTTAGCACAGCAGCCTATTTTTGGTTGAATTTCAATTGGAGGTCTTCCAACTATTTCTTAAGAAAAGGCTGATGTGTAACAGAAATCTCTGGAAAACATTCTATTTTGAAACAATTGTGTTTAAATATTCATGTTCTTCATCTTTTTTCTCCTTTATTATTGAGGTTTATATTGAAACAGGATTTTTATTTCTTTGCAGTTAATTTGCTCCTATTGCTTTGTCTTCCATTAAAATAACAATGAAATATCCTGTACATACCAATCAAGGCATAGTGATGAACCTTTGGAGACAATGGGACTTAGGTTACACTGATTAAAAGGGTGAGATTGCAAAGGTATCTTACCCTGCCATCTCCAGCTTAAACCAAGCATCAATGGAAAGCCTTTAATTAAGAAGCATTAATGATCAATTCACTTTAAGACATTTATTGAAACCCTGGAAATGCAAAACAATATCACTATCAGTGACATGTGTAATGTTTCTAGCACTGTCTCATTATCCTTGGGCTATTGTAACAGCATTCTTCTTCTGAAAGATCTAGCTAGTCTGCTTCTGCATTAGGAAATCACTATTTTACTTTTTTGGGTTTTTTTTTGTTTGTTTTTTGGGTTTTTTTTTTTTTTTTTTTTTGGCAAAGACTCGATCTTCTCTACTTTCAGTAAATTCTCATTATACATTTCCCGTGCATACAGGAAACACTCCATAAATATTGGTTGATGGTGATGGAGTCATTTTATATTAAATTATTAAATCCCATAATAATTTACAATGCATACCTGTATTTAATACATTCTTTTTTCAGAAGAAATTTCAGAAATATATAGCATTAGAATATATATGTACCTCCATGGACTAAATCCCTTACAAAATTCAAGAATACAACAAGTAAGCAAATTGTCATTTTATGGATGTGTATGTATTTATGTGTGCA
This sequence comes from Myrmecobius fasciatus, assembly GCA_023553655.1. Taxonomy (NCBI): domain Eukaryota; kingdom Metazoa; phylum Chordata; class Mammalia; order Dasyuromorphia; family Myrmecobiidae; genus Myrmecobius; species Myrmecobius fasciatus. The sequence continues at coordinate 416,540 of JAJPUD010000627.1, read as the reverse complement.
TGTGTGTATGTTATTTAACGCAAAAATTCCTTTCTATATTTGAGATTTCCTATATATGGGTATTGTTCTTGCATTTGCATTACACATGCACTATCCTTATCTTCCTGCTCCTTCTCATTACAATAGTTCTCAATATTTTCTCATATGAGCTTCCCAACAATCTTGTGAGGTTGTTAGATATAGGAATAAGAGGCTAGAAATGGGTTTTTATTTTAGATAAAGGGCTCTCAGATGATAAAATCTTTTCTACCATTGCAGATTGGTGACTTAAAAGAGTTCCCTAGAATACAGTAGTTAAAGTGAATTGCCCAGGATCACAGAACTAGTATATGTCAGAAGGACTTAAATCTAGTTTTTCTGTTTCTTTTCTATCACAAGGTGAAGTCAATGTACATTTATTCAGTTCTTACTATGTGTCAGGAAGAATTAAAAATTGAATATTTCTACATCAGTTCTCTATCTAATATGCCAGGGCTCCCTCTCATGAGATAGTTACTACATTTATTATTATTCCCATTCTCATTTTGCATCAGAAAAAACAAAAGCAGAGAGGTCAAGAAATTTGACCGTGAAAGACAATAAAGTTTAGAGAGAATATTGAAGCCTACAATGCCAAAGGTAAAATGTAAATCCATCTTTTCTCTGATCCCAAGTCCAGCATTCTTAGTCACTATTCTATAGTGCTTTCAAATTCACAGAACAAACATCAAATGATACCTATTTCCTATTGTAAACAATCTATAATGACACAGTGAGAGGTGGGAGAAGACATGGTTTATGTGGTTTGGTATCTTTCTCATTTGATGGATTTAGATAAAGTACTTTTAACAATAATCAGCCTTCTATATAGGTTATATATAATGGAAGATATATTAATTCCATATTAATGGAAGAATGGCTGGATCTGTCATCAGTGAAACTGGGCTCAACACCTCCCCTGTGACTTTGGGTAAATTATTTTTGCTATTTAGGCCTCACTTCCCTCATTTGTAAAATAAGAGTTTTGAACTGACTATTTAGGTTCCTAAATTTTGAAATCCAGAATCCTAATGTCTTTCTTATTCAATAAAAGGATTTAATTGAAAAGAAGTGGCTGATGTCACAAAAGTCTAATTAATTTGAGTTATATTTCTTCATTCTGTGCCTCTTTGTTAACTATTTCTGATATAATTTTTTAAAATAACTTTCATGAATTGATCATCTCACCATCTTCTGTCTTCCTTCTTATGAAGGTGAACAGAATGGATTTAAAAAAAAAAACAAAAAAAAAAACCCTTTCCTGGAGATATTTTGTATGAGTCAGTGACAATCAGTTTAATTAGGATAGCCATGATGCATTACACCAAAGCTGAACTGATCCCAAATACCAGACATTATCCCCCTCTGCACTTGCTTATTTGGTATGACACAATAAGAGTTAAGATTCAAGAATGCTTCAATCTCCATTCAGGATAATCTCATTTCAGTGGCACAAACTATGCCTACTGACTTGCCTTACCAATGATTAAGTCATTTACTAGAGCTGCCACATCAGCTCTTTGTCTAAAACTCTATCTAAATATTAGCCCTGGCTGGTTTTGGGGAGAGCTGTGGATCAAAGTGGATTTTGTTGCATGTCTGAGGCATGAGCCTTCAGTAGAGTTAGGAACAATGAGAGACCACATACTTAGATTCTTTCATTGGCATCTCCTCTCCTTCCATAAGTATTATCCTAGTGTAACATTGTGTAATGCTCAGGAAGAAACTGAGACAGTATCATACATTGGAGATTAGTTAATACTTTATTGATGTTAATTGAGAGTTTAGAATCCATAGCTATGGATCGAGACTGCTAGGACTCTTGTCTCAAAGCGCACAGTCCATTGAGAGTTTAGACTGGCAAACATGCCAGCCGACTGGATCTCAAGTAGGTCCAGCAAATAGTAAGTTTGGTCATAGCATTCTTATAGGATTCCTGGGAACAAAAAGCTCATGAGGCAAAAGGAGCAGAAGGAGGGGTTGAGCACTGGGGGTGGGGGTGGGGGAGGAAAGGGAAATTGAGTTCCAGGAAGGGACTATCAATTTAATTCTGACAGGTAGGGAGTAAAGGAAGCTTGGGACAAGCCTGGGAAAGGAACTGGAAGACAGTAAGTCTGAAGCCAAAAGGTAAGGGTTATGGTGAGATGGACCATCTGGAGATTTTATGACTCCTTTGGAATGCTAGCCCCTTTATTTCTGATGGTCAGGAAGTGGGGGAGTTGCTAATGAGGCAGAACAATTAAGGGAGACTGAAACAGAGCAATTGAGGGAAACTGAGACATGGAACTGTGGCACAACAATTGCCAGTCTAGAAATAGTTCCCTCCTCTTTTTCCTGCAGTCTTGCAGCTCCTTTCAAAAAAAAAAAATATATATATATATATACATACATATATATATATGTATATACATATATACATATATATATTCTTATGGCTCTCTATGAAGATTTTGTTTCTGTGGCTTTAATCTATTTTTTATTTATGAGATTAATTTCTCCATTTTTTAACTGTCCTCATGTGTGAGCCAAACCTCACATAGCTGAAATACTGGTCCAAAAGTTTCAAAGGTAAATCTAGCCATGGTAATCAAAACCACCATACCCATTCTGTTTCATTTTGTTGGTAACAAATAAGGTATAACTGACTCCTAGCTAGAGCTGATTGAGAGTAGGATTTCCTGCAATTCTTAACTAATTGAAATTGATATATCAAGGTGCCATTGGTGAAAGTGATTCCTCCTTGTGAGAAGCTGAAGCAGTTTTGAAGTATGTTGCCTCCTGCTGGTCCAAAACTATTCCTGATGTTTCTGTTGCCTCAGCAACAGAGAAATGAACTAGTTTTTCTGAGGTTCCCTAAGAAGGTACATGGCTCTTGCTACTAATAGATTTCTGCCAATCATGGAAGTTGTTTATGCTTCTCTACCTCCCATTACAAGTTTGAATTTTGAAGAAGAGATGAATTCTTCCAGCTCTTAATGCCTGATACTGACCACATTACCTATTTATTAAACAGTAAGATGAGTGCATATAGCAGAAAATATTTATGTCACAATACAGAAATCATGAGATGAATTAATCAACTGATAGTTTAGTGTTATGCCAAATATAGTTAAGGTTAAAACTAGTGAGGAAGACAAAGTTCATTTGTAAATAGATACAGTCTAGCATTTTGTATAGCAATTTTAGATTTTTGGAAAATTATTGATAGCCACTAACATTTGGGGTTCATTCCAGAAGCAACTGTGCTTGTAGTAAGAGTACACACTGATTAGAAGCAAAGGAAAATTTTATGTCAAATTAAATGAAAAAATAAAGATGGAAGGCCATCTTTATGAAAACAACAGCTCTAAAGTCATATACTTCAACAGTCTGTTGACAATCAAAATGAGAAAATAGATAAAAGAAAATATAGCAACTTTGAGTATCGCTATTTCTTAATGCCAGAAAAGATAACTAAGAATACATAATTAATGAATCATATGTCTATTTTGTTATCTATGCAAATTTTAATGAGAATGATATTTGTTCATATCAAAGAAAGGTGTCCTGATGAAAATATGAGAAGAAAATGGGCAGGCATTAACAAACAATTCTCTAGCAACACATCTCCAGAGTTCCCTACACATTTTAAAGATGTAGAAAATTTAAAAAAAAATCTGTTATGTTTGTTGATTAAAATTATTTTTGCAATTATGCAGCAGAAGAAAACACTGGCAAATAGCATGGTAAAGCGAATAGATAATTTGCTTTGGAGAGAGGAAAGCCTAACTACAAGCTCCTTCTCTGACTAATTATGTGACCCTAGTCAAATCACTTAATTTCTTAGTGTCCCTAGACAAGGATAAATTGCAAAAGCCTATCTACCTTGGTGAAAAGGATTATTCCTCTGAGATTTTCATACACCAAAGAAATTATAGTTCTAGATTTCTGCAAACCACCCCAAGGAGCTGACCACAATCTTAGAGATTCCATTTTAATAAAGTATTTTCTACACATTTTAAAATAAGGGATTTCTTCATATCTACAACAGCAGAAATAACTTTGCTGAATAAATAACTTTATAAGCTCACTAAAGGTGATAATCACTGTCAAAGATGGTATTCTTTCTGAAAACAAAAGAGATTCCCTTTAGAGAATGAAGTTGTCCAAAATGCTATTTGCCAATGATGCAATGATAACTGCACTAAGCCATGGAAGACTACAGGGTTTCTTCAAGGAGGGGATAGCAGATAAACGTAAAGATATTGATTCTGAATATTACTCCTTCTTGGAGAAATTTAAACAATATTTTAATAAAAAAAAAGAATCAACAAAATGTCTTAGCCACCATAAAACAAGTTATTATGTGTGCTTTAAAAAGTGGCATAAAATACCATCAAGATCATGTGTTATAAGAAGAGGAGATGGATGTTTCATTTAATGAGAATGAGGGGTAATTAATGGACATCTTAAGTAGCATACTGATATCCATGACATAATATGTTTTGGAAAAATAATGCAAAATTTTTAACAGATCTATAGAAGGATATGCTCAAGAATTACACTGAGGGAGAAGGATTTCTTTTTTGTTTTTTCTACATTTCTCCTCATTCTGTAGTTGTAGGTTGTAACATGCACCAGAGAATAAATACATATATAAAATTATAAATTCATCAAACTATCCAAACCACATTTGCAGTAGTGAAAATACTGGCAAGGAGATTCACTATGACCCTAATTCAAGAAGAATATTCAATTCTAGATTATTTTGCAAACATTCCTATTCTTACTATTCATTTTGAAGATAACAGCAATACTCATAAAAAAAGCTGAGTGTTAGCCACAGTTACTATAAATAATCCTCAGTCAATACTCTTAACTGACCTCCATTCTTTTCTTTTCTTTCAAACTGGGTAAGTTTTCATTTAGAGAATAGTTTGTTTGAATTTAAAGCGAGTCCTCTTCCTATCATCTAGAGATTCATGTAGCTATTTTCTCTTTCAACAAATAGCTTAGAAATATTGAAATGGAAACTGCCAACTTCCCCATAATGAAAGTTATGTTTTCTCTAAGGGATTGCTTCCTGCCTTCTAAATCCCAGATATTTCAAAAGTGCTTCAATTGTTCCTCAACTCTAATGGCATGCAATATGGCAAATAAAGTTAAAGTTCAAGAAAGAAAGGTAAAGCAAGGTCAAGTTTGCATTTTGAAGCACTATATAAGTTTTATTAAGTTTATTTTAGGTTGAGATGAAAAATGGGTATCTATAACTCAGAAAGATTCTGACTTTTCTTATTAAATATGTGAAGGTCTAAAATACAACTCTCAATATAAAAATTTTATAATTTCTATATTCAGGTAGGCTAGTCATTCACTTTTATATACCAATATCACCTGGCATTTATAGTTTTCACAAATACAGACACAATTTTTTTTACAAATTACTTTGATACCTATTAGTTCAAATCTAGGGACACAATAACCTTAAAAAATGGTCAAGTATAATGATCTTTATTTTTTAAATGGGGAGACTAAAGTCCCAAAAGATTTTCATCCACTGAAGGTAGCACAACTATGCTATGATAAATTAAATGACTGAATTCAGAATAAGGTTTTTTTATCCTCAGTTCAGGATTTTTTTAAAATTAAAACTAATGGTTCTTTTATTTCTCTTTATACAAAACTTTGGTGGATTTGATACAGCACACAAACAAACCAATAAAAAAATGATCACTTCTGACAAAACCAATTATATAAGCCTGACATTTTAAAAGCCCATTTAATTAAAGGTTTTTCTACACACACACACACACACACACACACACACACACCTTCCAAAAGAATAAACTCCTTCATATCTCTTTCAAACCTGTCATTTCACTTATACTAAATGGTGAGAAATAGTTTATCTCTAAGCCTCTAAATGTCATATCTATTTTCTCTGTCCAATTCTAATTCTTCAATGGACCTATTGAGAAAGAAGATGGAGATAAGTTTAGTGTGGTAGATACAAAGTGGCCCTTAGAACTAGGAGATACTTTATTTGAATTCCACTGAAGATACTTATTAGTGAGCTACATGACAGTAAAACAAACTGTTAATGCTTTCTGGGGCTTAATTTTTCATCTGCAAAATGAGAAAAAAAATACATGTAGTAGCTATCTCATTCATTTGCTGTGATGTTTGAGGTTATTGTATATAAAGTACTTTGCAACTCTATAAATCTTGTTTATTATTTTTATTACAGTGAGTTGTATGTAGCAATTCCCTGTTAATATTTCATTGAAAGGCACCACCCTTATTAATGTATCACCTAGGATTTACTTTAGAAAAAGACTGACAACTTCTGAAAATATGGATACAACAGCCAAGAAAAAAACTTTTCTCCAATATCCCTTATTACTTTGGGAGTGGATAGAAGTCATGAGAATAATGATAACATTTTCTGAATCAAAATAACCATCCTACATGGTCTGACAAAGAATCTGTTTTCATATTTCTGAATGAGAAATAATATTAGAAACTGGAATTGTCAGAAATTTCATGATGTATACATGGTCTCCATAATAGATAACTAATGGAAAGAGTAATTAAGAGGAAGGAACTGTTATAAGATTTAGAAATAGAAAGAATCTTGGGCTTTACCTACTTTAATACCCATTTTACAGGTACTATATCTGGAACTTAGAGAGTCAAAAAGAATTTCTTAAACTCATGGTTAATGTAGAGATTGGATTCAAACCCAAGCCTTTTAATTTCACATTCAGTGTTAATTCACTGATACCATTACGTTTGTAATACTTCATATATATTTATGTAATAAGTTTTTACAAAGATTTTACATATATTATCTCATATTAAGTTTCACAACAAAACTGTATGGTGGATAATATCAGAAATATAATGGGGAAGTTGTAGAAAGGGGAAAATTTGAGTTTTTCTACAGTACATCAAAATAAAATTAATAAATTAAAATAGGAAGCTACCAGATGGCCAACTGAAATAAGCTCCTCTTCATTTTCTTTTCACCCTACCCACTCCTTTGTATACTTATTATCAGTATCCTGGTGCTAATGGATTTTTTGTTTGTTTTGTTTTGTTTTGAGGAATCTTAGTATCTTATTTTCCAACCAACATAGATAGATAGATGTGTGTGTATCTGTATATATTATATATAAATATATGTATTATATACATACATACATATACACACACATATATATGTTCAACTAAGGATATACTTTATGCAAATTGCTTTTCCTTCTATTTTTGGTATAAAAAATAGACAAATAATAATAATAACGAATCACAGCTCTGGTCACTACTGTTATTCCCATTTTATAGATGAGGAAGCTGAGGGTCAAAGAGATTAACTGATTTGCCCATGGTCACAGAGCTTGTTAAGTGGCAAACCAAGTCTCTCTAGATATTAGATTCATTGTGCTCTCTACTTCACTTCTCTAGAAATATGTTCATATATTGTTTATGGGGAAGAGATAATTTTGCCTCATTTCTTTCATAGGTGAATAAACCTAGACCCAGATTGGGGAGAATATATTTGTCCAAGACTACAAAATCAGGGTGGTCTGGGATGGAACAAGAACCCAAATATCTTAACTTCCAGCCCAGAACTCTTACTTCTACCCTAAATGATCATAGCACCCTGACTTTTTGTCACAGCTATGTAAGCAGAATTTTTAAACTAACACATATCTATCTTCTTTATGAAATGCTGACAATTTCTTAATTTTGCTCAAGAGAAATGATTATATTTTAATGAAAAAAATAAAGGGTTCACATTTTAAACACTGTAAATAACATTGAAATTTAAAGCATTTAGAAAATACACCAATTACTGAAGAATTTATATAAGCATATTAAAATAACTTCTAACTAAAAAAAATACTTATTTTGTTCTTTCTCTCCCCCTCCATTGTTTTCCTCTTTTAATAGAGGAATCTAATAGAAAATAAGACACTGCTTTATTCTAATAATTACCCCTGCACTTTAAGTACTTTATTAAATGGAGGAGAATACTATGGGTTCTCTAGTTACAGTCATAGTAGTCAGTATCATAACTATGTATAGGTAAAGGTGACATCAGATTTATAAGAGTGAAAGCTTTCTCTGTACTGTGTGGATAACAATAATCTCCTTTTAGTCTACATGTTCCTTCTCCTTTAAAGTCTACATATTATATATAGGTAAAGGGCCAATTTTGGCAAAAGGATGCCAAATATAGAAGATATAGAGTCCTCAAGAAGCAATAAAAAAAATAATAAAGTATAGCTCTAATTTAGCAAGAATAAATTAAAATAGGAAATTAGTGTTTGGCCTATCTCACTCCTCTCCCTTGCCCATCATCACCCACCCTAATCAGTGACTCCTGATTGCCAGGCTTAAAAATTGAGTTGAGGGTACATTCCTTATCAATTTCTTTAGGCATAATTTGTGCTGGCCCTGTTTCAAATAGTGCTAGTTATAGTTCTGGCAACAGTAGTACTATTTATATTGAGAGAATAGGGTTGGTTGTATTACTAAGAATAACAGTGTTAGAGAGCTTTGATAATACCCTTAGAAATGTTAATTGTTCTGGCTCAGTCTGAAGATAAATCAAGTCATATAAATAAAATGACTCTATGCCACTTTTCCAGAGAATTTTAGTCTTTATAATCATTGTTTGTTCCTACTAAGCCAATAACCAAAGATAATTCAGCTTTTTGGCTTTCCAAATAATACAAAGATGGGTTTCACTAATTAAGCAGATTTGAAAATATAATTGTCATCAAAAAAAAATATGTATCAAGGGGTAAATGTCTCTATATTTATTGTCCTCTAATTTGTGATTTTGAGGCCACCTGCAAAGTAACTATAAATCTGCAGTGCAATAGTATTTGGGATAATAAAAACATCAATGCTAGCAAAATGTCATCCAATGCCTATAGCCCATTTAAATAAAAATCATGAATTATTCACAATACAATATATTGAATTAGACTTTGCTACCCTGCTTCCACTTAAATTTTGTTTACTCATGAATCATCAATTTCATTTTCCTTTATTTCCTTTATTTGTATGTAGCAATCTTAGAATCTGGAGAACTAAAATTTAATTTTAGGATGAAATAAAAAAAAATAAATTTTAAATGTTTTAGAGAAAACATAAAAGAAGATATGTGTAAAATGAGAAGTAGCTTGATTTAGTGGATAAAGGACTAGCTTTGGAATCAGATATATGTGAATTCAAATCCTGCCTCTAATACTTGCCCCTGGTCACAGATAGTGTTGGAGGGGAAAAGTGTAGTAGGTGACCTTGTATAGCCCTCCCTCACTCAAATCTAATTCATTTGCATGTCATGGCATCACCTCCCTGATAATAGTAGTTCTCTTTGAGAACAAAAAACAAACAACAGCAAAACAAGTAAACATAAATAAGTCATTGAACCTCTTGCAGATCAGAAGAATAGTAGTAAAATAGGTATTGATTGACTTGAGACAAGAGACTTTCCTCAATGAGTTTCATACACTGATACAAACATAGATCAAGATCTATCCAACAGAGAGATGCATATCAATAAACATTTAATAAAGGCCTACTATGTGCCAGGTATTCTGCTGAACTCTAGGGCTCTAAGAAAAAAAAATGTAACAAAATTTGTAGAAAGCAAGCTATGTACTAGATAAATAAAAAATAACTAACCAAAAGAAAGCCTTAAAATTAAAAAGGAAGGAGGAAGAAATAGAGGAAGAGGGAAGTTGGAATTTAAAGGACGGTAGGGAGATCAGAAGGCAGAGGAGGGAGAATATTCCAGACTTGGGAGATAGTCAAAAAAAAAAAAAAAAAAAAATGCCAGAGGCCAAAAGATAAAGTGTCTGCTTCTTGAAATAGTCTTTAAAAGGATATGGAAAAAAAGTTCTTTCATTTACTACTGATCAGAAAAATGCAAATTAAAAGTACCACCTTACAACTATCAGACATAAAAGAAAGATAGTGAATGCTGAAGGAGATACAGGAAAATTGAGACATTGATACACTGTTAGTGAAGTTGTGAATGAATCCCAATCATTCTGGTAAGCAATTTGGCCAAAAGAGCAATGAAATTATATATAATTTTTGACCCAACAATACCACTATTAGGTCTATATCCAAAAGAGGAGGGTTTTTGTTTGTTTGTTTTTTTGTTTGTTTGTTTGTTTTGTTTTTGTTTTTGTTTTTTGCTGAGGCAATTGGACTAAGTGACTTGCCCAGGGTCACACAACTAGGAAGTGTTAAGTGTCTGAGGTCATATTTGAACTCAGGTCTTCCTAATTTGGGGTCTGGTGCTCTATCCACTCTACCACCTAACTTTCCCAGTTTTTTTTTTAAGGGAAAAAAAGATTTATTTGTATAAAAATATTTATAGCAGATCTTTTTGTGGTGGCAAAGAGTTGGATATTAATGGAATGTTTATCAATGAGGGAATGGCAAAACAAGTTGTGAAGTTGTGACATATGATTATAATGGAATACTACTACGATATAAGAAATGATATAAGTAGGATGATTTCATAAAAAAAAGGAAAGATTTACATGAAATAATGCAAAGGGAAGTGAACAGAACTAGAACATTGTACACAGTAACAGTAACTGTGTGATGATCAACTATAATTGACATATTTATTATTACTAATACAATGATTCAAGACATTTCCAAAGGACTCATTTTGAAAAATGCTATTCACCTCCAGAGATTTAAAAAAACAAAAACAAAAACCTGATGGAGTCTGAATGCAGATTGAAGAACACTTTTTTTAAACTTTATTTTCTTTTTAATCAGTATTTTCTCTCATAAGATGACTAACATGGAAATGTGTTTTGCATGATTACACATGTATAATATTCATCAAATTGCTTAGTGTCTTAAGTAGGGAAAGGAGAAGAAAGCAAGAAGAGAATTTGTAACTCAACATTTTAAAAAAATGAATGTCAAAAATTGTTTTTATGTAATTGGAAAATAAAATAAAATACTATTGAAGTACAAAAAGTAAGAATTAAACAGCCAAGGGGTCAGTGTCACTGGGTCAAAAAGTATATGTCAATATATACTCAAAGTATATAAATTGGAGTAAAACTGGAAAGGTAGGAAGAGGGGGCTGAGTCATAGATACATAGATAGCAAGGATATAAAAATATAAAATGTGATTAAAATCTTACGAAATTCATTTGAAAACATGCATATTTTCCTTGCCACTCATTTTATTTTAATTTGCAGCAATTTCTTTTCTAGAAAACATGTATTAATTTAGAAAGGAAGAAAATACATCTGTTCCTCTGTGTTACCTGCAGGCTGGATATCAGTGGCACTTCTTTCCTTATTTGATCTTCTCCTCCTTCATCTCACCCAGGCAGCTTCCAGCAGAACTTGTTTTCATGGGATTTAGAAAGGAAGTAGTTGAAAAGAGAGGCAGGGAGGTGTCCCTGAGAAGCTCATAATGAGACAGATGTCACATTTACTCATTCAGATAAGGAAATAAATGGAAAGAGTACCAGTTTCCCAGCCAATTGTGTTCTGTTCAGAGCACTGGACTGTGAACCAGCAGAGGAGATTGTAGCCTGTGCTCTGACTTAGCCAATTTTATCATCTTTGGAAAGTCACTGTGCCTCTTAACTCCTCAGTTCTCTATTCTATAAAATGAAATGATGACTCTCCCTTCCAATCTGAAATTTTATAATTCTTTGAACCTATTCCTTTTCTTAAAAAAAAAAAAATCCCCTCAATATAATGTCTTAAATGTTCTCAGATGTGCCACATCTCTGAACTTCTATCCCCCTAGTACTGTACATACTGTCTAAGGTTTGCATTATCAACCTATAGATGAACTCTTTTACAGAATTCTGCTTCCTTAATAAACAGCAAACTCTTCCAAGGTCCTCCACATTTTTTCTTTTCTATCTTATTTCATAATATCCTCTCCCCCCTCCCCATGCTTCACCTCTGTGCTTCATCCAAACTGGAAAAAAAAAAAAAAAAGGAAAAAAAAATTACTTTCCATAAGCACTGGGATTCCCTGTCTACCTTTCTTTATCAATGAAATTTGAACTTGTGCAAAGCTGTATTCTTTATTATTGTCTCATTGTTATCACCATTACATCACATTTGTAATATTGTATAAGACAGATACCTGTCTTTGTGTTTTATTTCTTTATTAAAGTGTAACCTCCAAGGGAACCATGTCTTATCTAAATTTTGCATTTCCCCAGTCCCAAGCATTGATTTGTATTCAATTTGAGACTTGCTGATTGTCATTTTAAAATTTGTATCTGTTGTCTCCTCTTTAAAATAATAATAATAAATAATAACATCAATAATAACAACTAATATTTGTAAAGAACTTTAGGGTTTACAAAGTTTCATTTGATCCTCACAGATGCCCCAAAAGTGTCAGGGCAATTTTACACTCAACTTTTAAAACTACTCTGACATTTCTGGAACACCCTGTTTAATCATCATTACTGTTTTATAGATGAGGAAAGTGGGGTTGAAAGTAGATAAATGACTTATCCAGTTGACAGTCCTTATCCCTAAACCTACTTGATAATGAGACCAATTAATCAGTGAAGAAATTATTATATGACTTATGTTATGCCTTGTGAAAATAGGAGATAATGACAACTTCAACATCAGAAAACCCTAGGATCAAGTTCCAAATTTGACCCATACATAAAATTCAACCTTGCTACTGACCAGAAGACTCTAAGACTAAGTTTCAGAATAACTGCCAACCTGCATTGGTACAAAGAGTTTTCTCGTCAGAAGTTCCCAATGTCAATGAAGTCCAGTCCAAAAAATGTAGCATGCACCATGCTAGGTACCAAGGGTACAAAATCAAAAATGAATATGTCCTTGCCCTTGTACTCTATGAAGGGAGACAACAAATATATGTATAAGTGCATTCAAAATAAGTAAATACAAAAAAATAAATATAATATTAACATTTGAGGAGATCGAGAAAGGTCTTATGTAGGATATGATGTTGAGTTGAAATTTAAGAGCTATATTATCCAATGCCTAACAAAAACAACAACAAATAACCGTCACCAAGTAGATCAGTATCTTCTTTTTTATATAATTCCTTTAATTTTTTGGCTTAAAAGATTATGATAATTTAAAAACTCTGAATTTTATACTTCCCTAGTCAACAAGTGGTACAGAAATCAAATTTCTGAGATTGTTAAGATTGTCATGTGACTGTTACCCCAGGTCCTTGTTGTAGACTAGAACTACTCAGAAAGGAGGTTACTACTTACTTCCTGGTAGTTTTTTATTCACCATGGTTTTTAAAAACTCTCAGTGACACTGCTAACATAGGAGAATTTCAGAATTATTTTTATGAAATTATTTTTGTGTAATTTTCAGTTATTTTATTTTCAATTTATGGACTAAAACAAGCATTTCCATAACAGTATAATAAAAAAGATGACTGTGGGAAATTGCAAATCTATTATGTACAGCTTGCTATTCCTCTTAATTATATGAAAAAGTTATGTAAATTTGTTTCTTTTCTTTTTATCCCCTCTGTAGTCCCCTACCCTAGAGATGGCTAACATTAGACACACACAGAAACACACACACACACACACACACAAATATTTTGTGGATTCCACTTGAAATCCACATTACCTGAAAAAGGCCAAAAACCTGAACTGACCAATCAAAAAAGATGATTTAAGCCCTTCTAAATTGACATACCAAAAATTCTTCATGATATTCTATGACCAAACCTGAAATACTCATCCTGTGTTATCAATTACAAGACTAGATAAAGCTTGCAGCCATCCTGAGTCATGGGCATTTCCTTGCTTCATAATTTAATAATTCTGCCTCACCCAATCCTTTAGTGAGCTCAGTTCCAACTGGAGCTCCACATGCATACAAGACTGGCTTGAGAAAAATAGAAGCATCCATACAACTTAATACTCCTTTCTCCTTTTTAGACAAAACTCTGGGAAAAGATTAACTACATACATACATGTGCATGTGCATGTATATATGTATATACATAGACACATATATACCCACATATAATCATTCTATACATATTTCTATTTAGCAGTTCTTTTTCTAGCTGCAATTAGTATGTCCCTTCAAATATCCTTTGTAGTTAATTTGGGTATTTATAATAGTCAAAATGACTTATTAACTCCAAGTTGTTCTTAAAACAATATTCTGTTAATGAATACAATGTTCTTTTGATTCTTTTTTTTAATAATAATAACAGCATGTATAAAGCATCTATTATGCCTTTCTCACTATTTATCCACAAAGGTCTGACTTTGAGCATTTATGCATACCTATGTTCACAATTAGTATTATTTCAGGTGCGCTATGACAACAAAAAATAGTGACTGATCACTAATAATGAATAAATTTAGTACAGCATAAAACTATCCATTTCACATTCTCAATTACTCAAATGAATCTATGAACACACTGATGAGGGTATTCTTTTTAAAGATATAGAATGCAATAAATCCATACCTATGCAGGCTATAGGTCATGTTTGTTGTTGTGTGCTTTCTAGAGCCCCCAAGTTGAGGTGCCAAAATATACTGTCTGGACTAGCTCTCTGGAGACTCTCAGGACCAGCCTGAGACCTTGGTCTTGGTGAAGGAGTGAGATGAGGCTGAGACCCATGAGGATGGTCAATCATGGAGTCTTTATTCCAAATTGTCTTAGCCTTATATACCTTAATACCCTTATAGCACAGTGTGTGCAAGCTAACTAGTTTGTGCATGCACGACCACATAAACAATTTGCTATTGTATGTAGATGACTCTTTGCCACTTGGTATCACACTGATTTAATTAAAACACAGGTTGTCACTGCTTCCTGACTTCTAAGGAAGGCTAAGAGCCCTTAGGGGAGATGGAGAGCCAAACCAGATTTTGTCAGCAGGTTCCCTCTGGGCTGAAGGATCTTATACACAGAGTTCCCCTACTATCTGTGGCCCTCTACATCTCTCCCTTTCTTTTGTTTTAATTGCAGCAGGTATACGTCAGTGGTTAAATCCATCAACGTGGGAGGAATCACACAAGCAAGTGGTAATATCATACAAGCAAGTAGTAACATAACAAATAAGGGGCAGCTAGGTGGTGCAGTGAATATAGTACCAGCCCTAAAGTCAGGAAGACCTGAGTTCAAATCTGGTCTCAGACACTTAACATTCCCTAGCTGTGTGACCCTGGGCAAGTCACTTAACTTCAATTGCCTAAGCAAAAAAAAAAAAAAAAACATTTGACTGAGTCTAGTGTTTAATAAGGAGTAGCTAGGAGACACACTGGATAGAGGATAGAGCACCAGCTCTAGTCAGGAAGTCAGGAATACCTGAGTTCAAATCTGGCCTTAAACACTTAACACATCCTAGTTGTGTGACCTTAGGCAAGTCACTTAACCCCAATTGCCTCAGGAAAAAAAATAAAAATAAAAACCATAATAAATAAGATGAATAAACAAGATCCTATAAAAGACTTCCATGAGTCCAAGAAGGAAGGTAAAGAAAATAACTATCAATTCACACCCACACATACACCTCCTTCAGTAGCCAAGAGATAGTCCAAAGCCAATTTATTGTCTAACACTTCATGTCTCAGGGAAACCAATGATTCCTATAGGTTTTGAAGTCCTGTATCAGTCTCATTAACAATTATTTTTATGGTCATAGGATTAACCTCCATGCTCTTTTAGTGATGGACACAATCAGAAATGGAACCACCCAATGTTTTTTGGGTCTTTTCCTTCGTTTTGAAGATCTTCTCTTTTTCTGTCTCTTTCCAATGGACAAGGTGGATACAGCTTGTTGACAACCATTACATTCCTTCTCCATCTGTAGAGAGAAACAAGCAAACCCTCTGCCCCAAATGGTTAGTCTGTTTGGTCCTTTACATTCACCATTTTCCAGATCTCTTCACATCACCTGGTAATTATCTAAAAATATCGGAGCTGCTTACACTGGACACTATCTTTCTTATGGTTTATGAAACCTGTCTGCCGGAGCCAGTGCATCTTCATTAAAAATCAAAAAATTAATAGTATAAAGGGTTAAGTTTAGAAGTTGTGGCTTCTATGGTTCCCCCTTTCTTTTGTTTTTGGAGGAGTGTCTTGATGTCTCTGTTTCTCCTCTCTGCTATATTGCCCGTCCTTGAGTATTAAAAGGTATGCTAGTGGCATGTAAAATCTGATACTGTGCACAAAAGTGTGCAAAATATTAAGAAGTATATGCAAGTCCATTATCTGTTTTTATTGCTAGTGGCACACCCATAATTGCAAAAGCCTGTATAAGGAATTCAGTGACCTCTCGAGCTGTCTCTTTTGCTGCTGGTATTGCAAAAATAAATCCTGAAAAGATGTCCACTATGACATATATAAAAAACAGATGACCAAAAAATTTATAATGGGTCACATCCATTTGCCAAATTTCATTGGGTCTCAAACCACGTGGGTTCTTCCCTGGAAGGAGGGTAGAAGCATGGAAAGGAAGGCATGCTGTACAGACTTTTACTATGTTCCTACTTCCTCTTTTGTTATCCCAAATTGCAGACGTAAAGCTTGAGCAGCCTGATGATATTTAGAATGAGATTCTTGGGCTGCCTGAAATAAAGGAGTATTGGCTAACATCAGTGAGAAAGCAATCTGACTTTGAATTTCACAAAAAAAAAAAAAAAAAGGACCTGAAAGTCCACTATGAGGTGAACATGCAAGATATAATACTTACCTGGATGTTTTACTCACTTGCTCTTGAAGTTCCTTAAAGAGCTGATATATATTAGAAGCTACAAATTTTATTTGGGCTGTGGCAATTCTTTGTACCACACCTACTAAATAGGCCAAATCAGACATTATTTTTACATCTCCTGGATAATAAGTAAGAGCTAGCATAATTGCATACAGTTCATTCTGCTGAGTGGACTGAAAGGAAGTTCTGACCACTCTTTTATAGTTGTCATGAGAGTATATAAAACAAATGTTATGTTTGGATGCATCTGTAAAGATGGTTGGTACTTTAAGAGGAACCTTAGAAATCTTTTCTTCAAGAATCCATTGCCAATTATGTAATAGCCGGGTTATCTTTAAAGGAGACCTATGTGTAAAATTTGGAGCTGTGGCCAATAAAATTTGCCATTCTGGGATGGTTTCACAGCATACATTAATTTGTGCATTGTAAAAGGTGTATATATTGTCAAGTCTTATCCCAGATAATTGTATTGCTCGCTTAATGACCCTTAATAAGATTCTAGCCACAAGCACTGGGTAAGGAATAAGGCTTTGGTCTGGATGTGCTTGGAGCGTCACCCATTCAATCATACTGTCTCCTTGATGAAGGACTGGTGTAGGTGCCTCTTTCATAGTAAAAACTGATATTTCCAAAGGTTTTTGAGTGACTCTTTCAACCACATTGGATAAAGCCAGTTCAACCTCTTTAAAAGCTTCATGAGCTTCTTTTGTAAGCTAGCAGGATGAGTCTAAAGCAGTGTCTCTCCTTAAAATATCATTTATAAGTAGTTAAGCCTAACATTGGACACATCCATTGAGTATCTCCTATCAGTTTCTGAAAGTCATTTAAGGTATTCAACTTCTCTGTTCTTAAAGTTTTTGTACTGTAAGTACCTTAGGATATGTTTCATATCCTAAATATTGAAAAGGAATGTACCTTTGAATTTTTTCTGGGGCTATATACAATTGGTAGTTCCTTAGTGTTTCTATGGTCTTTTGTAGACATGCTTCTAACATTTGCTCCTCAGAAGCACACCCCAAGATATCATCCATGTAATGTAATAACAACATAACTTTTGGAAATGCTTTTCTTACTGGAGTAAGAGCAGCAGCCACATATATTTGACACATGGAAGGGCTATTTTTTATTCCCTATGGTAAAACTGTGCATTCAAATCTTTTATAAGGCTCAGCTAAATTAATGCTGGCCACTGAAAAGGCAAATCTTTTCATATACTCCATCAGTCGAGCTGCTGTGTCTAAAGCCCCATCTAGGGCCCCACATTGGGTGCCAAAATATAGGGTGCTTTCTAGAGCCCCACACTGGGTGCCAAAATATACCCTCCAGACTAGCTCTCTGGAGAATCTCAGGACCAGCACAAGTCCTTGGTTTTGGTGGAAGAGTGAAGAGGCTGAGACCCATGAAGATGGTCAAACATGGAGTTTGTTTATTCCAAATTCTCTCAGCCTTATATACCCTAATATCTTTATATAACCAAAGCAACACTGCTCATGCGCTAACTACATACTGTGCATGAGGAACCATATAAACAACTTGCTATTGTATGTAGATGACTCTTTTCCACTTGGTATCACAGTGATTTAATTACAATACAGGTTGTCACTGCCTCCTGACTTCTCAGGAAGGCTGAGAATCCTTAGTGGAGATGGGGAGCCAAACCAGACATTGTTAGCAAATTCCCTCTGGGCTGAAAGGTCTTATACCTCACCCAAAGTCCCCCCACTATCTGTACTCCTCTACAATTTGTCTTCCCAAAAGTCTAACACATAGAATCTACTCAATTTGCTGAGAATTTTCCTCACCTTCTCTTGAAGACATAAAGGAAAAAACATTTATTAAGCACTTACTATGCTCCAGGTACTATTCTAAGGAATTTACTAATGTTACCTTTTTTGCTTCTTACAACAATCATGTAATGTAAGTCTTGATAAACTGAGGCTACCAATAAAACAAATGAGCTGTTGATCTGCTATCCATTGCTCTCATCTCTGGACTACCTATCAATGTCCTTCTATCTTATGTTTTAGATATATTTCAGTTCTTCTAGTAATAGGACCTCTCAATAAAAAGGATGTCACAGAGTATCAATAGATAAATTCATCTTTGCATATAATTTGTAGGTACCTTATAAATCATGGAAAATATCAACTTTATTCCACCATCAAAAGTAAAATGAAATTATTCCAAGAGAAGTGGCATATTGGCATACATAATAAGATATAAATGATGAATTGTAGATTCTTTCTTTGAGTTGATTTTTAAGGGGAAAGGACCAGGAAAGAGTATGAAAAAACTAATAAAATTCTTGTAAGTGATCAAAAAAGGTGGGTAAAAGTCATTGAAATGGAATGGGAGGAATGAAGAAGACTTACTTCACAATCTGGTACTGAGCCTGTTATAATTCTATGGTTTAGTTTAGAGTCAATACAGGCTTCATCATATCTTATTTTGAGGACTTCTGTCACTTCAACCAATTTGGCAAATCCAGTCACATTCACATTGATTTATTCCCACATTGATTATATAATGTCACTTAACAGCGATCACTGCTTCCCACCAAGAGTTCGATTGTAGCATCATCACAAAAGAAAAATAGGCAAAAGGCATTACAAGATCTCAAAAATAATTTCAGTGAGAGAATCTGAAAATATTTACTTTTAGAACAAAACTTCTATAGCACCATATAATAAGAGAGGTAGGGTGAAATAGAAGATTAAAAAGCAGGACCCATAATCAAGAAAATCTGGTTTCAAGTC
Source organism: Myrmecobius fasciatus (assembly GCA_023553655.1). NCBI lineage: Eukaryota > Metazoa > Chordata > Mammalia > Dasyuromorphia > Myrmecobiidae > Myrmecobius > Myrmecobius fasciatus. The sequence continues at coordinate 397,016 of JAJPUD010000627.1, read as the reverse complement.
CTATGTCTACTAGAGAAAGTCCCTGAGATTTCTTTATGCCATTGAAGTCCAATAACTAGTTAATTATCATCATCATCATCTCCCCAGACATCTAGATAGTACCTAAGATTTGAAAAATATTTTACAAATATTATCTCATCTAATCTTCAACAACTCTGTGTGGTAGGAGCTATTATTCCTAAATTATATATTTAAAGACAAAAAAATTTAGAGGCCATCTAATTCAATTTTATTTTTTAAGGAGGCAACAAAAATTCACAATGTTAAGTGTCATCCCCTGGTTCACAACTAATAAGCATCCAATATGGAATTCAAATCCCACTCTTCTTAACTTAAAGTCAAGCTCTCTACTATACTGTAATACTTCTTCACTATTAAAGCTTCTTAGATAAAATATGTACTTAATAAACATTTGCCAATAAAGTCAAATGTGTTTATTTTTATTCTCTAAATTAGAGATTAGACGATAAATTGGTCTTCTATGGACAGAGACTGGTATGTATGGTATGTAGGTAGGAAGTAATTTCTTCATCAATCATCCCATAGCATAATCCCCAGTGAGTAAATTAATTTCATTTGCTGATATATTGACTCAGTAAGCAAAAGGTTTTATCTATGAAAGTTGATTCACTACTCTAGTAAACATTGGAGAAAATCAAACACGTACATCTTAGCCAGGTATATTATATCTTGGGAGAAAATCAACAACAGCCATACTCTGATGTACTCCTTTATTCAGGTTTACTAAAACTTTCCTCAGCATGTGTACTCACGATTATTGTAATTATTGCTGTCATGTTCATGAATAGCACTACTAACCTCTATTTTAGAAAATATACAGCATTCAGTAGGTTCTCTATGATAGAAATAAATGTGATAGAAATTATCCATGGAAATATCCACCTGCTCCCAGGCATCTCACAGCAAAAGACTAGGAAACAATGCCAAAAATTGATAGTGGCTGACTAGTGGTTTCAACTGCCAATTGCAGGCAACTGCAACCATCTGCTCTGAATAATTGCAATTGGGGTGTGGGGAGAGAGAGAGAGAAATGGAGAAAGAGAGGGAGAGAGAAAGAAAGAGAGACAGAGAGACACAGAGGTAGGAAGACACACATACATGCAAACACACACACACACACACACACACAAACAGATTGAGAGAGACAGAAAAAGAAAGAGCCAGAATGAATTACCAAGTAGATATTCTGTAGACTAAGCCAGAAAGAGCTAGGTTATTTCAACTAAGTGTGAACGAGCCTCGTTAGAATTAAATAAATATTCATATGTGTGTGTGTGCATGTATGTATATACATATGTGTGTATATATACAGATCTATACTTACATACATCTGTATATATGTATAAATACACATTTTAGAATAAAATTCTCATTTTAAATAAGATTTTGTAGAGCAGTCAAATTTCTCAGAGCTTCTTAGGAGAATAATTTTCAATTCAGTAATAAACAGGCATGAAATAGGAAAAAGTAGGAAAAAAGGAAGTCTACAGATGTGTCAGTTACAAAACTTTAGTTGACCAAAGACTAATGCCATAGTTAGTAAGAGAAAATGGCAAAAAATAAGGTTGAAAATGTACATGTAATATGTGTTGTATTATGTGTTGATTAGGAAAAAATTACATAGATTTTAATTCTAAAAACTAATTCATTTAGTAAATTTTAATTATGCACTTTCTAGATGTAGAATGCCAAATTGTTGTTCTTATTGTTTTTTGTCCTTCATTCTCAAAGAAAACCATGACATCAGGGAAATGATGCCATAACATGCAAGTAAATTTGGATTTAAGTGAGGGAGGGCTATGCAAAGTCATCTGCTTCACTTTCCCCTCCCCTCCATCTGGGGCTAGTGGCAAGTTATAGATTGGAATGACTAGAGATGATTCTAGATGAAATTGGCTTTTTTAAGCTAAGATGTCCAACAGAATGTTTTACTAGGTGAAAGAACAGTACTAGGTTAGGGAGCAGGTAAAATACAAACCTAAATGATGTATGATCCCTCTTTTTGAGAAGCTTATGGTAAAGAGAAAGAAATTACCAGACAATATAAAAAATTTTTAAAAATGGAGTTTTTTTTCTTTACTAAGATCAACCCTTCTAAATACACTCTTAATCGTATTGCTTTTCATCTATTCTAGTAGATTGTCCACAATTATTTCCTCCCTTTTAATCTTCAGTCTTTGTCTCCACTTTTTTCCAAATTTTGATTAATCCTCGTTCTCCTCCATTTCACTAGCAAACTACTAAGAAGAACTGGAGGTGGAGTGTGGAAGGATACAATTCTGTACTTCCATTACCTGCACTTTGTCTTACTTTCCTCTCAATCCTTTGAAATTGGGTTTCTATCCTCAGTCCTCAAAAAAAGAACTTTCTCCAAAATTATCAGCAATCTCTTAATTGCCAAATCTAAATCCTTGCCTTTTCTCAATCCAATTATACTTCTCTCCAGCATTTGTAGGAGGGACCATCCTTTCCTCCTGGAGTTATCATGACATGGCACTTTCCTGATTCTCCTGCTACATGTCTGTCCATTCTTCAATCTCATTCGTATTCTAATTCCTAATGGTTGGTGGGCTCTCTTCTATCTTCTCTTTGAAATCTTCTGTTGCAACATTATCACTCCAATGGATTTAAACATCATCTATATGCAGACAATTTTCAAATCTATATAAATAGTCCAAGTCTCCCCTGGTCTTCACTCATACATCACTAACTGCTTATTAGACATTTCAAACTGAATATCAGATAGTTGTTTCTTTCATTAGATTTTGAGCTCTTTGAAGACAGAGACCTATTTTTGTATCTGTTTTTGTATCCTTAGTGTTTAGCACAATGCCTGACAAATAGGAGTTTAACAAATATTTATTGATTACCAATTGACTGATATGGGAATCTTAAATGCTATATGCAATAATAAAATATCTCACTTTCTATATTCCTTTAAGGTTTTCATAATGCTAGTTTTAAAATAATCATGCTAGAAAGAATGGAGGCAAGCATACAGCATGATGTTTTTAGCCATATTGTCAAATGTCTTCAGTAAAGACAAACTTGGTATCAAAGTCAGCTATCTCACTGATGGTAAATTCTTCAACTTTAAAAGGTTACAAGCCAAAACTAAAGAGGAGAGACTGTTGACACATGACTTTTTGTTTGTAAATTGTTGTGCAACAAACTATGGACTCATTTGATGCTTCTTATGCTAATTTTGACCTAACAATTAACACCAAGAAAACACAGGTACTCCACCAGCCAGCACCACACAATCCATGCGTTAAACCATTGGTTACAGCAAATGGTAAAATTCTGAATGCTGTAGATAAGTCCCTTGCCTTGGCAGTATACTTTCGAGGGATGTACACAATAATGAGGTTGACACATGTATTTCCAGAGCTAGCTCAGTGTATGGGAGACTCCAAAGGAAATTATGAGAGAGGAGAGGTGCTAGGATGACTACCAAAATGAAGATCTACACAGCCATTGTGTTAACCTCATTGTTATATGCCTGTGAAATCTGAGCAGTATACCAGTGTTGTACACGGAAACTGAATTGCTTCCATTTGAATTGTCTTAGGAAGATTCTGAAGATCACCAGGCAGAATAAGGTACCAGACACTGAGGTCCTTTCTCAAACTAAACTGCCAAGCATCCCAACTCTAATGCAGAGAGCACAACTCCCTTGGGTTAGCCACACTGTTTAATGCCCAATATATACTTACCAAAAAGATTATTTTATGAACTCACACAGGACAAACACTCACAAGGTAATAAGAAAAAGCAATACAAAGGGGAGGGGGTGGCGGAAGCAAGATGGCTAAGAGTAGAAAGGTCTTTGTCTAAGCTGGCTTCCCTCAGATCAGTACCAGATCAAGTAGGTTTTGGAGTAACAGAATCCCCAAATATTTGGAGAGTAAAAAATTTCCAGCAAAGATATTTTGGAAGAACTTCAGGAAAGGTCTGTCTCAATCTGCCAAAAGAAGTGTCTCGGCACAGAACAAGTGCAGTACTACACAGGAGGCCCAGGGTAAAAAGACCTCTGCCCACAAAGAGAATCTATTGGTAGTATATTAGCCAAAATACAATGTGTTGGCTCATCTGTTCTGGTTCAGAAGCCAGTGGATCAGCAGACTATCTGTGAGACCTCCAACACAAGTACAAAAGGCAAATAGTAAGCCCCTGAACCACATAATAAGAAGTACAACTTGTCCACACCCACACAGCACAAAAAAGAAGCCAACAGCACTGGTCCTAGGACAACATGAAACTAATGTCATCCATAGAGGAAGCTTGAGACAATCTCTCCTTTGCCCTAAGAGCAAACCTCAACCTATAAAAATGAGCAAAAAAGCAAAAAGAGTTCTGACCATAGATAGTTATTATAGAGACAAAGAAGATCAGACCTCAAACACTGAGGAAACTGAAGGCAAAATGCCTCCAGATGAAGCTTAAAAGGGTGATATAAGTTGATCTCAACTAAAAAAAAAATGGAAGAATTGAAAAAAGAATCTTAAAAGGGAATTAGAAGAAAAATGGGAAAAGAAAATGAGAATTTTGGAAAAGGAAATACAGAAACTGTCTGAAGCAAACCACTCCTTAAAAATAGTTTTGGCAAAATGGAAAAAAAAATAACTCCTTAAAAAACAGAATTTGTGAAATGGAAAAAAAAATCCAATGAACAAAACAACTTATTTAAAAGTTCAATTGGCCAAATGCAAAAGGGCTAACTGAAGAAAATAATTCATTAAAAATTAGAATTGAGCAAATGGAAGCAAATGATTCAATGAAACATCCAGAATCACTCAAAAAAAAAAAAAAACCAAAAGAAAAGAAAAAAGAAAAAAAGAAGAAAATATAAAATGCCTCATCAGAAAACAACTGACTTGGAAAATAGATCCAGGAGAGACAATCTAAGAATTAGTGGATTACCTGAAAACCATGATGAAGAAAAGAGTCTAAATAATAACATCTTTCAAGAAATCATCAATGAAAAATTGCTGATGTCCTAGAACCAGAGGGTAAAATAGCTATTGAAAAAATATACCAAACACCTCCTAAAAGAGGACTAAAAATGAAAACTGCAAAGAATATTACACTTAAATTCGAGAATTATCACATCAAGGAGAAAATACTGTAAGCAACTAGAAAGAAACAATTCAAATATCAAGTAACAACAATCAGGATTATCTAGAACCTCACACCTTCCACTTTAAAAGATTGAAGGGCTTGGGATATGACATTCCAGAGGACAAAGAAACTTGGACTGCTGCCAAGAATGCCCCATCCAGCAAAATCAAACATTATCTTTCAGGAAAAAAAGACGTACATTCAATGAAATAAGAATTTTCATTTATTTTTGATGAAAATACCAGAGCTGAACAGAAAAACTGATTTTGAAATACAGAATTCAAGAGAAGCATAAAAAGGTAAAAAGGAAAGAAAAAAATCTTAATTTTTTTATCTTTAAAAGTATCATAATACATTTATTACATATCTTGTCTGGGTGGACAAACATTTGGTAAGTGGGAGTCTCCAAAAAACTACATGTGATTATGTTAGATATCCTATCCTTAGAATAGTTAAAATAGAATGCTTAGATCATTTAGTTACAGGAAGGTAAAGGACTCTCTTTATATGACCTTTTTTTGGTGAAGTTTAGGACTTAGTTTGACTGAAAAATCTTTTTTTTTTATTAAAGCTTTTTATTTGTATAACATATGTATGGGTAGTTCCCCAACATTGATCTTTACAAAGCTTTCCATTACAAATTTTACCCCCAGTCCCCTCCCATCCCCTAGATGACAGGAAGTCCACTACATGTTAATAATGTTGAAATGTTTGAGAAGTTATGCAAGAAAAATCCTATCTACAAGAAAAAAAAAGAATCAGAGAAAGGCAACACAATGCAAGCAAATGTCAATAGAGATC